>VZRV01006669.1:556775-656523 GCA_013398115.1 Falcunculus frontatus | reverse complement strand
ACTCAGGTCATTTCTTCTGGAGGTCTTTAATTCTTGAGGGTATCTCCAGGAGTACATAATAATTTTCAGGTTTTAATTTCTACGAAGTATATCCAATGAATAGCATTCTCTCAGCCACAGTGACAACAGATTTTCAGTCCATACCGACTGTTACAGCTCCACTGACAACACAACTGTTTATATGGGGCACCCAAGAGTCTTAAAATGGAAAACCACTGAATTTCATTGCCTCTCTCCTACAGCCCGACCTTCAGTCAGTTTGCAGAGGCACCAACATCATATAATCCACAACACCATATGCTGCTTTCTCTCTTAGTTTATGATTAAGTCACACTTTTAAAAGCTGAAAAAGCTTTTGATATGGATATGTCACTGTTCCTGGTTCTGAAATTCAAACATTTCCCTTTTAGACTTTTCTGGTCTTTTCATCCCGTTCCAGTGTCTGCTTCGATATTTTAGCAAGGTGATTATTTTCCAAGGACCTTAACTGAGGATACATCCTGCTCGTATTCGGATGACTAGTTCATTAATACTCCTATGCCCTTCACAGAAAGTTGTTTTTATGTTCTAATCATCTTTCCAGAGGCCAAAAACATAAACCAGGTCATTATGAGTTAATTCAAATCAATGTCCAACGACTTTCTAATTTTCATTTCACACTCGATAGCCTTAGTGTCGGCTTTTGGCAACGGTTCACCGAAATACTCTTATCAGATATTTTGGTAAGTTTTTTTCATCTTTCTGAAACCATGTCTAATCAAGAGGGCAGCAGCTTAAGCACACAGATCATTTCAAAGGAAAATGCCTGAAAGTTGAAACTGTCTTCAATTTAAACATCTCTGCTCTAAAGTTTTTCTAGGATTTCTGCTGACTCATGCAGGACAGAAATATTTCGACAAAGATTTAGGCTTAAATTCCCTTTGGAGCATACTTTCAGTTCTGTTTACTTGCAGGATATGCTAAGGAGCAGCACCACCATAAAAAAGAAAGGATGCATTTATGGCTTAGGTGGGCGGTAAGTACGGACCATACAAGGACTCACAGACTCCAAGCTTTGGTACCTGCTGAAAAGAATTGTTCTTGTGGGCTTGGAATTAGTGCTTGAAGAAAGGATTAGTGCACTCTGCTACTATAGGATTTTATTTTCCTTCTTTTAAATTGGGCAGTAAAACTTCCTTTCCCTAAAGGATTTTAGTGGTTACTGAGTGCCATACCCCTCAAACAAGCATACATTCTGTTCTATTTGAAAGAATAAAATTCTATTTTGGTGGTGTTCCTCCTCCAGAATCCATATATTTAAAGGATATCTAATTACTTCTTTTTTGATTTTAGGGTACTAAATGGTGGTTGACTGAAAAATTTTATATTTTTGGAGTATACTTTGAGCTTTACCTCCAGATTTAGAATATTCCTTCCATTTTGGTTGCGGGGAGGGGGTGGTTGGTTGGTTGGTCGCTTTGTTGATAAGGGGTTTTTTGTTTTTCTTTTTGGTGTCTTTTTTTGCTTGGTCGATTTCGTTTTCTTCTGTCCTAACCTCACAACAGGTTAGACAGATGGAAATATTTATTTCCCTGAGCTGTGTATATCTGATGTTGCCACCTTCTGCTCTCTGGGTGTACCTTCAGAGTTCAGGAGCTGTGCATTCTCAGGCTGTCTCAGCAATACGTTACGCTGCCACATGTGAGAAGAACTAGGAATATCCAGAAGCGTGAACAACAGGTTTGTTGTTTTTTACTCTAAGTGATCAAAACTCCGTGAATCATCCTGTGACGGACGGATACGTGAACAGTTTGCCAAGTCAGACCCAAATCCTCCTAGGATACTAAAGAAGATTTAGTCCACCCATTAAATTATCCAAATGAGGAGTTGGACCAAGGCACTCACAGTCCCTCTTGATGATGCATAAACCCGGTGTTCTCAGATGGAGAATTTAAAACCCAGTGTTTTTTCAGTGTTTAGACAACTTCTGCTAATCTAAAAATAAAGGGTTGTTACAGTTCTCTGAAGACTGTACTGAAATTTGTCAGTTATTGCAAATATAATTCATCTCACTTCTTTATGCCTTATTTCATAACATTCCTACCCAAGTCGCTTCTAAAACAAAGGAATATTTTTTTTTTCATTAGTTCTATCCTTACACTTCTGGGCAAACCTTTAATTAATTGTTCCATGATGTCTGTCATTTCTCCTCGGTTTCAGGTTCACATGACAAAAAATGGTGGATTGGGATGGTTTGAATCTGAGGCTCCTTGAGGATTTTATTTTTCCCTGAACACAAGGGGGGATTCTGTTGTGTCTAGAAATCGTCATGTTATCTCAATGAGACAAATTCCTGATTTATTACATAATGATACCCACGTAAGCTGTTCATACAAATTTAATTAGTGCTTACAAGCATAACGTGAATCAGTGCATTGGTTTAATATTACTTTGTTGTTTGATTTTTTTCCTGTTTAAGCACATACGACATTACTTAATTTTTGACTGACACTCTTGTGGGATGAAGTTACACTAAGGCTCTACAGAACTATTTCACTATCACTTTTATATTCTGTGGTTTTTTCTAATTTCATTTGTTTCCTTTAGTCTAACAGTCCTTACTTTTTAGATTGCTGTATGTAAGTACTGCCATGTCTCTGTGGAAACAAAGGGGTTTCTGTGTTTATAGAATTTTGAACCTTTCCTCTATTCTGTGTAATTCTTTCTTTTCTGCTGTTTGAAATCTTGGAAATAAGATCTCATTATTAATTCATAATTAATTTCAACATTACTCTGAAAAATACTTTGAGAAGTGCTTCACTGACTCATATACATTTCTCATGATACAGCCTCAAGGGCAGATATATAAATGAACGATATTAACATGAAGGTTATTTGATGCAAAAGTTTGGACCCAACTATTGCAAATGTTACGTATTAATACTCTACTACGCAGCTTTAGATTCAAGATCGGAGGCAGAAGAACTGAAAGTTCACTTGAAAAGACTTCAAGATGAAAGTATGCAGCTGTCAGAAATACCCCCAATTCTGTTTAACAACCAGTTCTACCCCTCCACCCCATCATTCTAAAATTAGGGAACCAGTGTGCAATGATGAATTAACCCTGTAGGTGGAATTCTAATTGAAAAACATGGAATAGCGGCAGGTTATGCTTTGGCCTTTCCCTACAGAGTGTAATGCTTTGTAAAGTGTAGCTTACTCTAAAGTTGTGTTTTGTTCCTGGTCACTGATACGTATTCAAAGACCGGGATATAAATCGAGATCGTAACGCCACCAGCTCAGGTCTCAAACTTGGACATACTTTAAGCAAATAAATTCCAAATTCCCCTTTTCCTCCCTAGCCAATTTACATAACCCATCCACTTGCATTGGGCAAGGCTTTACAGAAATATTGTTTTCAGAAAAGTATTTGAATGAAGAGAGAGTCGTGGAGGGGTTTTTGAAGTACAGAAAACACAAAAGTGAGAGAAATAAACTTTCTAAATGTAATCACTCGCTATGGTTTAAATTCTATCCATGTATGTGCTTTACAGAGCTTTTCTTTTGATTAGCAGACACACTTGACATGTCTTGATATGCTCTGTAACCAAATAAACTACATCATGGACTTCCTCATTTTTACATAAAGCAGCTATTCCTAGTTCCTCTAAAGCATTCATATTTAATGTAAAGCCTGGCACAGAGTTTCTCAGCGTATATTCTTCATTTCAGAGGGATGCATAAAGCTTTAATTTAGACAGCTTTTGCCTATGTGTCACATCCAATAGTGATGTTCGGGGAAAAAAAGTACCCACAAAAGAACCATGTACTTTAGAAACAATGGGAACCGAGGGATACAAAAAGAAATCACAGACTTACACTTTTAAGATATAGACACCAAGCTTTATGGTCAATAAAGCGCTATAATTTCATGTCTCTGAAAGCTGGTGTGTTAAATTAATGAAACATACATTTCTCTGCACGTGACATAGGAAGAGCAAGTTTCTTTACTGTGTGAAGGTTCCTCTGTCTGCTGCCTTATGTTAACTGTGTGGTGGCTTCTTTAAATAAAAGGCTGGGGTTTGGGTTCCATTAGACTTCCCTGTGAATGATAAGGCTGCAGCACAACAGTGGGCATTTAGGCCTCGAGATATCGATATTTCCATCAAGGAGATTTGAAGCAAACAGTGCATTCCCAAGAGTTTTATTTATTTATAATTATCTATAATCATTCAGTTTTGGAACAATTTACTATACATGGAAGCCATAATTATTTGAGAGATTTTTCATTATAAAACCTCTGAACTCTCTTTCACGCCTCTGGAATGTGAAAATTTCCTGCTTTCTTGTGCTCTGCGGACAAGGAATTTTCAGGAGTCCTCTATGCTCATTTTCTCCCAGGCTGAGGAAGCAGATGGCTTAGATCTACTTCTTTATAAAAATCTCAATTCTCTGCTGCTTATTGCTCATTCGGTTTAGTATGGCAAAACTAGTACCATTAACTAGTACTGAAATGAGGAATTGCTTGAGACTGCTTTGCAGTTTGTGGAAAGATTCTTACTGCTGTGCTACTGAAAAATTAGTTTGATTCTTCATTAAGTATAAGACAGCACATATCTTCTTTTAAACTATCATGACAACACAATAAAATGCTGTTTGGGATGAATAACAGCAGAATGCCGAATTTTTAAAATACCTCTTATGAGAGTACTGTAGGAGGGAATGTAAACTGTGATGGAACTGCCATATGGTGAGCTCTTATTGCCAGAATTAACTGAATCCCCCAAAGCAGCATTTTGCTCTTAAACAATAGGGAAAAAAAAAGAAAACCTGCTCGTATGGAGAAAGAAAAGCCAACACCAATTCACGTCAGAACTGATTGCAGCAGAAGTTATCTACAGTGATATCAAACCTTCTTTTCTGAGGAAACTATCCTTGAAAGTACTTTCTGTCCTGAGTATTATGTCTGGACAGACGCTGTCAGGCATTGAAGGATTTCAATCCTACAGTCTCCAGAACTTTTGCTTTGCTTCCAGCCCTTGCTGCTCCGTTGCTTTCTCTCACCCAGCAGAGAAAACAGCGCCTCAGCAACTCTTCCACAGAGGACTCCCGAGGGCTCTGACCCTGCCATTTCCCTCCCTCTATTTCAGGAGTATTCTGCAAGGTCAGAAGTAAAGACACATTCAGTCTCTCCCTCACAATGCCACAAGTACCAGATCCATAGAAGAGCATCTATTACACCTATGCGTGTTATGGAAAGCACTGATGTCCTGGAATGCATCATGTGCTACACAGAAACTTCTGTGTCCCGCTACAACCCCACACTTCCGTAATTTGTGTCCGCTGCAAACGTCTGGCTGCAAAACGAGAGTTAGTCATGCCCCATTAAGCCTAACTGAGCAGAACAAGGTCCCTCTGAGCTTTCCTGGGCATGAAAGAAATTCAAATGATTCTGTGAAGGCCTGACCCTGCTGTCCCATTGAGATATACAGAAGAATTTTGTTGACTCCGGAAGAGTTTTATCCAGCTCTTAATAAAATCATAGATTTCTTTGTTTCAAAGTGCACCTGTTTTAGGTACTATCCTTAAATATATCTGCCACTGGGAACACCGAACCAAGACATACTTGCAGTATTTCTTAAGCCTCAAGGTGGGCAAGAGCATGTAATTTTCCCCATGACAGAGTAGAATACACCAGAACCCCATCAGCATTTTCCAGAGATGGGGCAACACAGTACTGCTACCCTAAGAGAGAGCTCCCTGCAAAATCAATGTTTGCTTCAGATATGCCAAGAAAAGAATCAGCTGCTCTTTCTAATTTTCTCCCAATCGAAAGACTATGAAGTACAGGAATTCCAAGTCTTTTTTAAAAGAAAATTATTCTATTGCTCTCTTACACCTGTCTGATTCGTATTAAGAAAGCTATATGATGGAAAACTTAAAATATACATTACAGGATGGTTTATAGAAATGTGTTATAAGAAAGTTGTTTTACGGGTAAAATGAAGACAGTGCCATCTGCTCCAAAAAGCGAGACACCGAAAGAAAGCCTATTAGGGCACACATTCAACATACACTAGACACAAATAAACAGTTCACAGATCCAGGTATTTTAGTCAACCAGAAAAATATTGGATATTCCATACTAGAGGCTTCATTCATACAATTTTTATCAGCTTTTCATGCATGATCAAAATGTGGAGAAGTATACCAAAAGGAGAAATATTTCTCTTTAAAATCTTTTTTTTCTGGAGGAGAAGAGAAGGCTGAGGTTTCTTGAATGATGAAAAAGCAAACCAAAACAAGCCTAGCAAAAAATTTCAGAAATGTTTTCTTTAACTTAAAGATAGTGAATTGAGGTTTAATTTGGATACCCAGTATCAAGCTTCGTGAGTCCAATAAACTGGAATGTTAGATATCTTGAGAAAAGCCAATCCAATGACATTTCTGTTTTGACCCGAGGCTGAGACAGCATCTAAATAGAATCAGGCTATTTAACTGGATATTTCAGAATTTTAAAGGAGTGTTGGTTTGGCATAAGGGGAGCCTGTATTACAGAAAGCGTTTTGTGCATCTGTATTCATTCCAAAGTTTTTTCTGTATACTACATCTGTCTCCTTAGCACAAAGTCAGCCCTGGGAAGGCCTGGAGACCTTGGAAATGAAATAAATTTCATTTTATTCAGAAGAAGGCAATAAGAAGAGAGAAGGGTTTGGAAAACCTACTGTTGTTGGAAGGGTCAAGAAAAGTAGAAACGTCCTAAATATAAGAAGTCTTTGCCATTCGCCAGACATTTGTGAGCTTGTGATTTTAACAAAAATTGGTCTTTCACATAAACAGTGACTATTAGGTAAAATTAATTTTTTTTCTCCAGATTCCTTTCCTGTTCTTGATGTGGGCATTCCCCACCCAGAGTCTGTCCGAAAGGAAATTTTCGGTTTCGTGGTCTCAGGGGTCTGTGACAGATGAACAGAGCCAGCCCCAGGGCAGACAGTTCTGCTCCCACGGTGCCAAAGAGCTGGGCAAGCAGGGTTTTTCAAACTGTGTCTCCAAACCTGTCTGGAGAGAGAGAAGAATTCAAACAGCATTACGGGGGAAAGCAATAGAAATAAAAAGCGGGAACAATTGAAAGCAGTGACTCAGCTGCCTGGGCCGGGGCAAGGCATTGCCGGATGACGAAGGTGCAGTTTCTCCCCGAGTTCTCTCCCTGAGCTGGGAGCTGCTGACTTCTGTCACCTGCTGGTGGTTTTCTAGGGATTTTCTAGTTCGGGGCACTGAGTGTGCATTGTGATAGCCAGAAATTACAGCTGCTTTTGATCCTACTGTGCTAAGAACGCTGACGTCCTGACTCTAAATACTGCAGGGAGACATGTAAACCATGATCTGGGCTTTTAGAAGTTCTGTGAAATCCTAGTGTAAAGGAACGAGTGGTGTGGCCAGCAGGGCGGCACCAAAGACAGGAACTGTTCTGCTTCTGGTGGATGTAGAAGAGGACAGAGGCTCAGTGTTCTCGTCCGAGTCCCTGGATTTTCACAGCCCCTTTTCCTGTCCCTGTTTGCACGGCCACAGAATTTGCCTGCTTAGCTGTGTGGGCTCTCTGTTGAATAAGAAGAAAAGCTGACCTCTGAGGCAATCAGGACCAGCGTTTTCGCCAGAGCTGGGCAATATTTAGCTGTCTGTTGGTTCACACGAGGCAGGAACACTAGGAATAAGTCAGCCAAAATCAAACTGGAAAACTAGGCTTAGGAGAGAATTGATCCTGGAGGAAGAAGGGGAGGAGCAGATTTTATCTAGTTGGAAGAGGGAATTATGTTTTCTACCCATTTCTGACAATTTGTTTTCTTTTCAGAATTCAAAACTCACATGAGCTTTGAGGGAAGGATAAATAGAGGCAACGATTGGAAAGTAAAACCGAGAAAAGATTTCTGTAAATTCCTTAACTGGAAACTGCTGGGTATAGAACCGCTCTAATCTGAACAGACGTACAGGAACTTGTTTCTTTTAGGAAAATAAGCTACAATTCATAATCCTTTCCAAATGCATTAGACAGTCAGCACATTTACCAAAGAGCACATTTATTTTAGAAGGATCAGCGAACTGTAGAGTGAAATCAATCGGGTTCCCGCCTTACAACATTTTAGGTTTTCCGCCACTGAGAATAACAGGCTACCAGTTATTGGGATTGTTTTTCTTCTGAGTGATGAGGAAAACTTCTCTGTACAGAGTAAGTAATGAATCCATTCCGATAGCAGAATGCTCCACTTACTCATTGAAGTTGTAGAAATAATAAGATTTACAAAACTGACACTGATAGAAGGTAACCGAGAGTTTTGTGTAAAGGATGTTGTTTCCCGACCTTCTCGCTTTGAGAGCGTGCATGCGCTCAGGTATACATACCAGCACTTAAGCCTCAGACACGTAAGACACATATTTATTTTTAATCACTTTGATACAGCTCTGAATATTACAGACCTGCTGGAAAAGAAATTGCAAATACTTGCCAAATCCCAGTGATTTAATCAGGAAGGAAGTTCAGTCTCTGGATCAAGTGCATGACTATAAACACAGTAACTTCTTGATTTTAATGAAGAGAAATAAAAAAGCTCCTCCTCAGCTTGTACAAGCTTATACTGTATATTGCCTTCCTCCAAAATATACCTCATGGTTGAACAGGGAAGATTTTGGTCTAATGTCCCTTTTTAATTTTTGGAGTTTAAATCAAATCCCTTCAGCCTTTCCGTAATAGAAATGAAACAAAATATTTTAAGAAATGGTTCTTTCATTTCTATCTATCAATAGCAAAACATTATGGAAAAAAAAAAGCAATTGAAACTCAAATTTCTACCAACGGGAACTGCTCAGAATTTCAAAACGAGGGGAGAAAAGTGAAGAAAACCACCGGGAGCTGCAAGTTTGTGGTAAACACTGAAACACCAAATCAAATTTCTACCTAATTCTACTAAATTCATTGTATTATTCTAGAAGCAAACTCTATATCCTGTTTCCTTGACACTGCAGTCGGTGGTTAAACACAAGAACGAGTTCAGACTGAAAGCAATTTAAAAAGTAAAGTTCATTTGTCTTGTAAAATGCAAAGTTCAGTTCTCATAATTCAAATGGCTTCAGACAATGCTGATGCCTTGTGCTTTCTGCAGGCCAGGAAGAGATATAAAAGATTCTGTGGGCTGACTCTATTAATCATAACTTCTAAAGAAATGAAAAATATTCACTTGAATATTCTGCTGCGATTCCCTGCATCTATTCTTCTGACAACTGTTTTTCTTGAGGAACCATTTATAAAGCTCTAATTATTCACAGTTCCGTTTATAAAGTGAGTCTGGGGCTCTGCAATGGCTAGTGCTTTTCATCATTTCGCGATAACCATTGCACCATTTCATCAGGCATTGTGCAAAAAGCAGAAGAGCCCTCTGCTCTCAAAGTCAGGAGCTAAATGTTCTTGACCCTGAAATACGTAAAACAAACGAAGGACTGCTGAAAAATACTATCTAAATACTCCAAGGAAAGCTCTGTATACTGTTTCTTTTTGTCCTAGTCAGATCAATCCTGTTGACACAGAGAAGTGTTTGGAGCCCACCCACCCGCTCAGCTTCTTCACCAATTCATCCGTGAAAACCTTCAAGTGTAGCAGAGGCTCCAAGTATCATAACACTGCAAGCTGAAAGTTAAAAGGGTGACTAAGGAAAGCTTTTGCTTACACTAACTGGAGCAGGAAAGGTATTCAGCCCCAGAGAGCTGCCTGCAAACCCCTTCAGAGTGCAGAAAACCATTAGGAATCCTACAGCAGCATTTCCATAGGGTGAAGCATTTACCTCAAGAGCTTGAGAGCCCTTCTGTCACAATGCTGTGCCCTCACTGACATTTATTAAAATAGCCTGCAATATCATCTCTTGTCTTTAAAATAATTTATTATCAAGCTAAGGCTCTGCCAAGTGTCTTTGGGCTCTCTTCAGCATATTTTTAAAAGTCATTTCTGAAGTAAAAATATGGAAGAAATGCTCTCAAGATATAAAAGCATAAAGAAAGCAAACAGCACTTCTTTACCCCAGCTCAGCACTGAGGCAGAACACTCAGACCTTTGGGCTTAGTGCACTCTCAGAGGCCAGGAGGTGTTGGTTTGAGCATCACTGGTGGGTACAGGAGCCAAGTCTCCTCCACTCTGGAACACAGCTTTAATCCCAAATGTTCTGCTCCTCCTCCATCTGCCTCTTCTTCAGAAGCAGGGTCCAAAAACATCTACTTTGGAAGACAGGAGATAAGCCTTCAAGTAAGGGACTCTTGCCGGAGGCGGGGGGTATTTTCTTGCTGCTGGAGTGGAGGTGAAATCTCAGCGGGGCACTGACTTTCCAACCCCTCTGTATCCTTGCACAGAGAGCTCCCAGGATCCTCCTTGGGGCAGACACCTGGCCTCTGGGGACCCCATCCTGAGGTGCCATGCACTCCCCACCGGGCACTATGCAAGAAACTGGGGTAGAACTGACCGTGTTAAGGAGAATTCTTACTCATCCCATTTCAATAAGGTCGTTTTTGTACACTGAAAAATTATCATTATGTAATTTAGATGCATTAACGTTTGGCTATGTGTTCAATGTCTCTGAGATGGAAGGGCTACTCTGCTATATATGAAGGGACTATTAACTCAGTTAAAAGAGCGAACTTGGCAGGTACAGCACAGACACAGGGTGAATTTTTATTTTGAGGCTTGAGCAACAGTGAAAACTCTCACTTGGCCAAAGGTGATCCTATCAGATGACATCATGTCAGATGGCACTAAACAGCAATCAAAGGTTCTGTGCGAGTGTTTAGCCACACTAGCACAGCAGCAAAAAGTCATCACACAAATGGGAACATGCTGAAGTTGTCTGAGTGTGAGCAGGTGTCCTGGAGTGTAATTAGCACTTCACAGCCCTTTTGTTCTTTCAGACCAATCTGCTTAGATTTAGCCACTTGTACTGGCACACTGCAGCTGATAGGTCCCCCTGCATCTGCCATGCCTATCAACCCCAGACACTCCCAGGTTTGGGAACCAGCTCATTTCTTTCCTCTCTAACAGGCTAGCTGACAGGTGAGGCTGAATTTTCTAATGGTTTCTATTTTCAAATTTTAAAGTGATTAGTAATACACATCACATCCCATTTCCCCAAACATTCTTTTTAACCTATTTTGAAACACTGCAATCAAAGCATCTTGTAGCAAATGTAGTTGAACATCCAAGATCTTGAACAGAGGGAGAGGAACAGAAAATAAATCTCAATTTATGGTCTAAATCAAGTTTTCCATCTAGACTCAATTCTATTCCCATTTCAACCTTTATGTGAAAAGAAATAGGACTTGTTTTGAAACATTTAAAGAGAGAGACATGGGCCTCCGGATACTTTTTCCCGGATTCAACTCCGATATAATAACTCTATTGTATAATGCCAAGCTAGGAGTCAAAGCACAATTCCAATACACCTTTTAAAGCTATAGACAATGTGCTTTGATTTAAATCTCTAGGTTAAAGTGCCATTAGAGATAATATTTAAGCTTTTGTTCACATCCTGCTAATGCAATTCCCCAGAAAAACACATAAAACACAGACCAAAGAAGAATTTATTTGTAAATTTGCTTTAGTAAACATCAATCTGTTTTCCAAGAGAAAAAACAAAAGTGTATAAAGTCTGCTACAAGAGCTCTCTCAGGGAAGAAAGAGTTTTTCTCTATCACAGGATGAGTTAGCAATGAGATTAAATTTAGAAATACAGGACCATGTTTTACAGTTAGTGTTACAGAGGAAAAACAAAATTTGAAATGTTACAAAAAGGAGATACCAGAGTTACCAGAAATAAATACGAAAACAAAAATCACCAGAAACACCTGGCAAATGCTTTAATCAGATTTCTGTCAATATGGCTAGTGCTCAAAATAGAAATATTATTTTGTTTCAGTTTCTTCATGCCAAAATGTTTTGTTATTATTTTTACTTTTATTTAAATTTAACTCACTGGTAAAGAAGATGCTGAAGAGTTGGCTCTTTTCTCTGTGCTGTGACCAAAGCTTTGATTAGAGTGAATTTGTCACGAGCTGTGGGGGAACTCAGAGCAAACCCTGCAGCTGCCACAGCAGGATGCAGTGCCAAACGAAACCTGCCTTGAGAAATAGAAAGAAGCCTTAAATCTGCTCAGTGCCATCAAGAAAACTGGGCAAAGCAAGTCTGCTCGGTCTGTACGGACAACAGGGTTTATCCCACTTGAAGAACTTCCCTTTTCTGATGTTACATTTTTTTGGGAGCAGATACCTGGTAGTTGTTAAACCTTGAGTTCCACAAAAGAAAGCAACTGAAATCCATCCTATAAAAGAGAAGGCAAATCATCTACCACTTTCAAGTAGCTATAAACCAGTGTGTGTTAGCAACTCAGTAAGCCATTAAATAAACTTGTTCCCGGGCTTGAATTCCTCAAGGTCCCATTTAAAAAAAAATTAGGAGCATTTTATATGCAGAAAACTCTAAAGTGCATGCTAAAATAATGTCTCAAAAATTATATAAATTTAGAAGCGGTTGGTTGACTAAAACAGCTTTGCCAACAATGTGTTTATAAATGTATTGCTTGTTATTAGAAAGTACTGGAGCTATTACAGAAGTATACAAATGCATTAATAAATCATAGTAATTACACAGCGGTTTACATCTTTACAGTGCTGTGCAGAAGCGTAGTAAAAAAATATATTTCATTATTAGACTTTTATTATTTAGTTAGATGCTTTTCCTCCCGCTGGTGTGGCAAGCCTCACAACTGGATAGTCCCTCAGACTCAACCTCCTTTTTCCAGCTCACATTAATCCACTTAGTTAAATAGAAAAGACATTTTCAGGCCAGGGCAGAGGTTTCTTTGTAAAAATAGGGGACTTCAAAATTGTAAAAACTATAAATCAATATCAGGTTGAAAACGATTACATTTCCATTTGAGAAACAAAAAAATTCCCCAAACCTCTTCTATTAATGCCCAGACTAAGTTCCTTCAAAATTTTTTAAAGTCAATCTTTGTGCTCATAACGTGCAAAGAGCAGCTTTTTTTACTATAACTCTTCTGAAATATTCCATTTAACACAAAGGATTAAAAAATATGAGAAGGTGTCTATTGACAAGAAAGAAAAATTACACTGTTTAACCTTTATTTACAAAAGACATTCTCTCAGACAGATGAATACTAGGGGTTACATTCACTCAAGAAATATTTTTTCTGTGAATGGAATTTTCAGAGAGTCTTAGCTCCATACAATCACATTCTGGAGAAGATAAGCCTTGTCTTACGTTCTTAACCACTTAAACAAAACTCGTTCTGAAATTATTTTACGTGAAAAATCATCAGGTTTTGGAAATAAATAGGAATCAAAGAAGTTTTGACTCCAGCTACATGAGACATTTGGATTAGACTCTGTGTGGGATTGCTCGATGTCAGCAAGCAAGAGACGGTACAAAGCCGGAGGAAAGCTCACTGAAGTTCTCAACCAGCTCGAGACAGAATAGGGTCAGTGCAGAGACCTCTGACAAAATGAATCCGGCTAAGAAAGTAGGAAACCTCCTAAGGGATCGGCATGAATAAACCTAACCAAATAAGGGGTTATCTTCACAACTCTTTTGCTCTTTCCAATGCAAATTCTTGGCAAACAAACCAACACAAATCCAAATAGAATCATTTAAGATCAGCTGTGACATGTTTCTTTACCTTGACTACAAGCTGAAACAGAAAGGCTCTTCAGTATAAAGAATAACCAACATAAGATTAAATGCTGACAACAGGTTTTCAAAGTCAATGGAAAAAAGCATACATATTCCATAAGTCTCATTGCAATTTAAATAGTTTGACTGTTCCCTTTGGATTTGTAACTGAGATTGTGGAAGTAGCTCCAAATTTCACAACCAGCTGCCTCGGAATCAAAGGATGAAAAATTTGGGGGTTTTCTTTTTTTTTTTACATCAGAACTTCGTTGTGTACAGCCCACCCAGGCCCATCAACATAAGAAACGTCAAATGCAAAATAAAGCTCCACAAGCTAAAACACTGGGATAGCCATAATCGTATATCACCACCACCCCTCTTTTTCTCAGAAAACTCTGGGAGGTACTGAAATATAGACCAAAATAGCTACAAGCTTGAACTTGATATAAAGAGGAGAATTGAGAATTCTTTCTATTCCATGAAACTGGAAGATTCCTGTTGAGTGCAATGGGATCATTTCAACGAACATGAACAAAAAGGATCCCGTGTGCCATCTTATTGTAAATTGCCCATGTGCAAACCCAGATTATATTCTCACAAAGAGACCTATCTAGATAAATCCTTTTTGAATTTGCGGAAAGTAGACTGGAGGATTGGGGACTTCTCAGCTATACAGAACTCCCTCAAAACCTCTCCTGAGATTCCAGACAGATTGTAGATGTTATCACCTTTTTTTGTTATATGTGTTTGATCACTTTGCCTTTGATGACCCAAATGTTACAAAGCTTCCTGTCATATCCTGGTAACAGCAGAAGTGCTTTTGAATAGAGAAAAATATCTCTGCACAGCTACAGCAGCACTTAAGTTTTTTAAAATGGTGGTAGAGGTTTTCCCCCTGAGGCAGTAGGAGCTTATGGGTAATAGCCCTTGCCTTCCCCATCTCTGACCCAACAGCAAACACCTGCAGCACTCCACTGATCTGCCAGCTCAAATATGAAGGAAACAAACCGATTCCCTTCAGTTAGTACACGCTAACATAATCAAACTCATCGTGCTTTTATCTCATGGAAAAATGTACTGAATAAGCCTTGTGCCGCTATTACAAAGTGCCCAAGTTCATAATTGTCATATAACAAATTCCCTTTCCTACTTCTAGCTGTGAGGTATCTACTTATTGCAATATAAGTGAACTTACTCTACCTGTCTGCTGCTACATCGATCTTCCCGCTAAATTGTACTCTTGCTTAATTTGAAGAACTGCACAGATACCAGGTGCTAAGATGAGGAAGGCTTATTCCTCCTGGAGGGACAGGACTGTCTGAGAAATTGTAAAAGACGCTAGAAAAGGTTAAAGGCAATCAAAAGAGTAAAGTGGAAGGTGGGGTAGGAGGAAGACTGAAAAATAAAGGATGGTAGAAAACCAGACAAGGACTAGAGGACTGGAAAAGAGATCCAGCACTCCTTACATCAATGTTTAGCCTGTGAGAAAGCAACTCAGTTCTTCTCTAAAAGACTGGCTCCCCAACGATTCTCAGTTCCCGACCAGGGACCTGTGCAGTGCTTTTCTGACACACTCCATGCAGTGTTTCTCTTCCAAGTGCCAGCTGCCCAAGGCTTGATATTTTCACATTTCCCAGACTCTGCTTAGGTGCGTACATTTGAAGAGGGCCGAAGGGAGAATAAATCAGTAGCAGATCATGAAAATGCAAAGCCTACATCTCTAAGGTGACGGGTCATGCTTTGCTGAACACCGGAATAAGCTTAAATGGCAGATGCTTTCAGCTCATACTAGAATCTACTTGCTTTACTTTTAGCCATACTAGACCATAGCTACTGATTTTTGGAGTGCTTAGGCAGATAATGTTACAGACAAAATGAATATTAATCTAGACAATTAAATGACAAATATGATGGGAACATGCAAGTCTGAGTTGATAGGTCTCAGGCTGGATTTCTCTGAGTTTAGAATGAATGCCGTAAGCTGAATAAACAATTTGTATCTGCATTATTCCCAATCAGAGACATCAAAACTCATTAACTCTTGTTAAGTAAAAAAAACACCTTCCCAATAATTCCTCGCTTGTGTTGAAAAGCAAGTTCAGCAAACGTGTTGTTGAGCGTCCATACACCTGTGCAATAGACAATAGTAGGAATTCTACTGCCTCTTATAAAAGGCAGTGACTTACGGGACAGCTGGGGTAGAGGAAAAAGCAAAGAGAGAAAACTATTAAAAGGTCCTTTGGAAGATATTGGATATTTTTTCCTGTTTAGAGTTTTAATACATGCTTATCTTGTTTATATTATCTTGATAATTGATAACCTACATGCTATTCTTGATTTGTACAATAGCGTTTGTTTTAACTCGAGCACACATAACAAACATGTTTATCAGATAAACTCAGTGCTGAGTCATTGGACTGATGCTGGCCCCAATCCAGAGCTTTTCCTTGATTCTCCTGAATCCTGCTTCTTTTATATTTAATTTAGCATAAAGTCTAGCACTGCATCTCAGCTGTCAGCAGCAAGAGCTGCAAGACAGAAAAAGGCAACCCCTTCATCCGCCTGTGTGACAACTCCTGGTGCCAAGTTAAAGCAGCTTTTCCAGCACTGTCTGAAGATGCAGGGAGAGCTTAGGTGAAACAAACTGCTTGGCTCCGAGCTGGAGTGGGGAAGTATTGACAGCCTATACAAAACAGGGAGCAGGCTTAGTGTCTCAGGGGAGACATTAAACAGGACTCGGCGGGCGCTGTGTCAGCACTCCTGCACAAAGCACCCACAGAACTTCTCAAAGCCAAATCACTTCACTTTGAATTAAAGAAGGAAGAGACACTCAGAAGATCAGTAATATTTAATAATGTAAGCAACGGCTTTCAGAAGCCAGTACTTAGTGGGTTTTTTATCCCGAATTTCTGACAAATTTTATGTTACTCTACCACCTCCCCGACCTCATTTTTGACCATAGCAAAATGCAAAATAGCCCAAATTATAAATTACGTAGGAAAGTGAGTAACACTGGCTCATGTTTGGATGTGAATTTAATTGAACATGGAGACACCAGAGTTACACATCTCTTTCATCAATACCATTTTGCTGAGAAAGAAATAAGTTTTCTGACAAAGGATTCCATGAAGCCAACAGAACCAGCAGCGCTCATTCCACCCAAAAGGACATTTAAGAGACCTGTCAGCCTGACACACAAGTGCTTTGATTATAAGTACATCAGAAAATGAGAAAAAATGCCGAAGTGTCAATAGACTTTACTTTGAAATTTACAAGCTTATCTATTTACAAGCTTATCTATTTACAAGCTTATCTATAGCTTATCTATTGCTCTTTCAACTAATTTGTTTTCCATAACAAAACCATATATGACGAAAGCTGTCTGAAAAAGCCCATCCATGGCAGCAGTGAGCGGGCCAGCACACTCGACTGCAGCGAGGCACACCAGAAACTGCAGAGGTTTGTCCCTGAACAGGCTCAGTTTGCTTGCAGGGAGAGCTGAAAGCCCCTTGGCCACGGATGGTACTGTAGCACAAAAAGAGCAGCATTGCTCTTGTTACCCCTGGGAGCAGCCCGAAGTGTGCCTGGCCTCACTCCCAGCAGCTCAGCTGGCAGGTAAACTGCAGTTTGTTCGTGTCTGCACAATGCAGATATTCAATCCTAAATGGAGAATAATTGGATTAAAGCTAAATAAAATTTGGAATGTATCTATAATCCTTCCGTTACCAGGAGGAATTTCCAAGGCACGCGCACAGACTACTGCTCTGCTAATTGCTATGACATTGTCCAATAACTGAAGGTAAAAACATTAACAATGCTGATAAGAAGCACTCAAATCACTTGAGATTTAACTCATAGTAAAGAGTGGCAGTCTAAATCTCTTACCATCATGTAATTTCTTTCTTTGCTTAGATTTTTTTTTTAACTAGAACATGCTTATTAATGTTCACAGAGTTTATAGTCAAGGCCTATAAAACTTATTTTTCTCAGTTTCAACTTCTGATTGATATTGCTTCATTTCAATTTAAAAAGTGGGTTTTTTCTCTATCACAAAAGAACTGGGAAATACAGGAAAATATATAGAGAATAAAAAGGGTTATTTCAACCTGCCATGAACAAAGTCTAGTAAAAGCCTAAATTTTATTATAAAATTTTTTTAAAGCACTTTAATGTGTTTAAGTGGCTAATGGATGCAGAGGTGAACAACCAATGCCGTGCTTCTCAAGTGGAATGAGGCACTTATATGGAAAGAATTTTTGCAATAGAGAGACAATTACTTTTTTTATATCCTCCTTGGAGCAGTAAGGTTACTCCAACAATCCTGAACACAGAAACCACTTGTTTTATCCTTTATTCCCTACTGAATTTAATTTGCTATATTCTGGCCTAAAGTAGCTAAAGAGGAAGGAGTTTCACATACAAGTTTTCAAGCAAATTGCTTGTTCTGGGAAAAGAAATTTTCAGAATGGCAGCAGTAAACATCTCGGTTCATAAAAGCTTTCCAGGTCTCCACTTTTCAGTAAAAAGCAGTTGGAATTAGATAGGAAACTTCTGAAAATGTAGATTTTCCATAGTGCTTTGCAGTGAAGTTCTCTATTATGCATTTGTGCTGCATACATCTTTGATATAAATCCAAATCACGTATGTATATATGTATGTTCCTTCTCTTCCTGCATTTATATTTTTGACAGAAGATGAATGTCCTCTTTCTTCCTAGTTCCATATTTTATTTTTATTGTTAAAGAAAATACACTAAAATAACGTGGTTGCATCTATTATTGGCTATTTTCTTCCCTGTGAGATGGAAAATCATTGGCACCCACATCTGGAGTGTCACAGGACAAATTGAAAGCTTCTTAATGAAAAAACACAGGGAATGCACTTTTCCAGCAACCCAGTTGAAAAGATTTTTCAATGCAATCAATTATTAGAAATAGAGAGTTTGATATATGAATCATTTCTAGTTGATTTCTAGCAAGAAATAGGAAACGTATTATGGGTATTCAATATTGAGAACAAACTGTGAATTTAGCTCTCTGATATCTCATTCTCCTGAATTTTCGTACGTGGTCCAACACCAAGTGCATTTTTCTGATACTTTTTGCAGTCTGTCCCTAAAGACATTAAAAAATTGAGATAAAATGAGAGAGGAGTTGCCAAATTCTCTTCAATCTTTCAGCAGAGGTTTTGACTTGTGACATGAGTGACTCTGACCAAGTGACAGGATAAAGTTGGGTATTAACGGCAGGTTTAGAAGTGTTTGCAGGTATATTCCTACCTGATCCACCAGCCAGTTTTTGGGAAAACAGTCCTATTTGTTTCCAGAGCCCTGAGTTTGAGCTTATACCCCTTTACACCGTCAAAGAAATTTTTAACCTTTAATTGTTTTTACATTTCTGTGAAGAAAATGCCGAAGAATTAAAGTTTTGTTCATTGTTGTTGTTTGCTTGTTGTTGTTTTGATTTTTTTTTTGTAAGAAGAGAAATACAGAGGAACACCAAAAGGCATTTCTTACCCGCCACCCGACAGGAGTTCAAATCACTGCAAGTGATTGGGGTTTGGCTTTATAAGCCTGGAACTAAATAGAAGCGGCTGAATTATAGCTGAGAATCATTATCTGCAGGATATGAAAAGGTCTGACCAGTTTCTGCAGCTGGGCTGACCACACTTTACCCTTTTGCTCAAGCCCTAAAATATTCAGCAGTGTCCCAGAGTATTTTTTATGGCATCTATAAAAGGAGATTGGGACAAGGAACTACTGTTGACTGTTAGACCATAAAGAACTATACAGAATGAAGTCACCTAATACTTTTGTATTTAACAGTTCAGACTTCATATGTAAAGCCTTCAGTTTGTTATAGATTATAAATCTGCTAGATACACACAATGCATATATTCATACATGGATATATAACTAAAAATTGAAAAGTGGGAGTATACTGCCTTTTGGCAGACTCTTAAAAAGAATGAAAAATTGACATTCTGTAATATCACTGTTGTCCTGCAGTCATACGCACAGGGCAAATGTAGCACTTTTTTAAATGATCGTTTTGTTTGGATGTTTTCTGTTTTGCATTTTAGATGATCAACTTAGAAAAAAAGCCCAAACAGAGAATTGGTGGTCAGTGCCAAGATATCAGGGGATAGACAAGAGCTTTGTGCTATTTTTTCCTCTTTTACAGTCTCAAGCTTTCAGCACGTAAATCTGTCCACACTCCTCCCCACCCCAGTTCAGCACTACAGAAAATGCTTCTTTGGGAAAACAAAATCAGTTCCTGTCCAAAGTAAACTGGGAAAAGTGTTAGTGCAAACCATAAGAATACTTTTGATTGAAGGAGCCCTGTTAAGATTCAAGGGGAGCAATATTTTTTTACCAGGTCTGCAAGTTTGATCGACTGTATCCACTGATTTTAGGAGGTTATGAAAGTGCCAAAGGCCAAGCTGCCACGATTTGTGGAGACGGCATTCCAAACCACTGGGCATTTGTGACTAAGTCCCCTACTGATTTCCTCTTTCCTCTCACCATACGAAACTGCTCAGAAGTCACTTTTGCTTTTTTTCACTCTGATTTCTCTTATGTCTTTAATTATTTTTTTAACTGAAAGCAAGGGGGAGTCTGCTCTTTGTTAGATATCAAAAACTGAAGCATTCTGATTTATTTAAAGATTTCCCTATTTAGCCAAGGTATTTTGCCCAGCCAAAATGCAGATTTCCCTCCCCAAGAATATGAACATGGCAAGTTTTTCTGCTTTTCTGGAAAGTATGACAACGTAAGAGCCAACAAAATTTATTCTTTCATAAAAGCCATTGAAAAGACTTGGGAATTGACAAGAAAATATTTCATGACCTCTGCTTTTGTTAGCAATTATAGCAATGGTAACTGCTTTCCTGAAAATCCATTTTTAGAACGTAAGTAAGGAAAATTATTGAGATTACTTTGTTAAGTCATATAAGTATATACGACAACTTGTTTTCTGGAAATTCCTAACATCAAAAAACCTGCTTAGATTTCTAAGCAACAATAATTCACTAATGAGAAATTGTATTGAGTAGGGAAAAAAATGAAATGCTTAGAAACCTTCAGGGTATTTTGGATTTTATGAAGTCAGTGACAGTTATAAACATTTTAAAGGAGACCCATCACACCACCTTAGCAGCACTGTCTTCAATGACCCAGCATGGAAACATGAGCGTGCTTTACAGAACAGCCACACTCTGAGTGATCATTAGACCCCCCTAAGGCTGCTCTATTTTGGAGATTTTAGTAAAATTTTTACAGTTTTCAATGACAATGACAAAGAAAAGAAAGATATTCCCGGGCAATAACTGAGGACAAAAACCTGTCCTCTAAACATTTGTGCTTATAAATATGCTAATCTTGCTATCACTTTGCCTTAAAAAGCAGCAGCCTTTCCTTTAGAGCTCCTGACATGCTTTGATGTGCTGCCATTTAACTGGTTTAGATGGTATTTTAAACCAGAATTTAAGAGCATCAGACAACACTGTCACTGTCTTCAAAAAGAAGCTGTTATTGCTGTAACCAAAGTTTAATAACCGTGTGGGAGGGAGACAAGTTCAAAGCAGAGATGGGAAACCTGGGACCTCAGGAACATCTGGTGCCTTTTTCACAGGTTAAGAGAGTTAAATTGCACAGCGCTTTGGAGAAACGATTCTATTTGCTTCAATACCCAAAGATAATGCAAGCCACGGAGGCTGACAGGAAGGTTGGGGATCCTGATAAATCAAGTATTTAGAACAGTCTATCGCTTTCTACAGTACCTATCAAAACCTTACCAGAGTTCTTGGGCAGAAAAAGACAGGGCATTTTTTCAAGTGCAAGGATCATTTGCACTAAATACCCCCAACAAGCAAATTTATTCCAGCATGAGTATTTACAGCACCTGGCTGTCTGAAAGCAACCAGCTTTAAGAAGACGTAAATAAATCTTTAACTTAGTAAATTATATGTCTGGGAAGTTTTATATTTCTTCAGTGAGAACTAAACCTGATCCAGGGACTAATGGGGAGAGTGAGATCCTTTCCTTTGAGTCCAGGGAACTTTGGATTAGGCTCTCGATTTAAGTTTTTATTTTTTTTATTTAAAAGTAATATCCAGTATTTAGAACTTTCCATGATGCTTGGGAAGTATGATTCAAACGTATCATGGAAAAAACAGTCCCCTCCCTTCAGAGATAATGGCTAAAAAAAATCGCAAACACCTTTTTTTCAAGTTATGCCTCTACTGCCAAAACCAATGAAAAATACAAATTGTGTTACCTCAGGTCACTCAAACCCAGCCATGTATCTTTATCTTTGTTTCTCAAGACAGAAAATTAATAACACTTGGAGCCTTCTATTTCTCCTATTGTGCTTTCCTCTTCCACTAAGGAAAGGCAGAGCTGATAACAAAAGCAGATAATAGAGAGAAAAGTGAGATGTTCTTCATCTTTCTCTCACTCTCAGGTTGGAGGGTTTATTATTTTCATACAGCCTCCTCCCCCATTAGTGGGCCTCTCATACAAGAACAAACATTCAGCCTCAGGCTCTCAAACAGGCCCCAAGAGAAGGAGTGTGGTTGGTTCTCAGGCTTGTTCCTTTCTCGCAGCAGACAAAAGCCTTTTTATTTTTCTGATCATTCTTTATGGCAGTACTTGCCCAGCATTGCATTTTTGTCTCACTGACTCTCAGCTAGCACCAAGAAGCATCGTTCTTTTTCCTGCCCACTTCTAAAGCCAAATTGATTATGCTCAGCCTCTCCAGATTAGCCATTCAAATCTCAAATAGGCTCATTCTTCTGTTTCTAAGCTTTCATCTACAGGGAAATTTCACCTTTGGGAATTTGGTCCAGCTGACTGAGCCAAGCATTCTTTCTAATTAATTTACATTTCTGTTTCTGATTATAAAACCACCACAGAAATCAGATCTTCATAGGATGAATCCTCCCTTAAGCCCCAGACCACTGAATGCTCTGTGTTTTCATCGCATCCTGAGACTAACAATCCTTTGAGGTGCATTTTACTGGGAGTTAAAGCCTGGTTAATTGTCTAGGTCTGATTGCAAGTCTGGACCAGGACATCCACTTATGAAAGCCTTGTCTAGAGGGAAACCCTCTCAGAATTGAAAGTCTTATGAAAAAAATTAATTTTAACAATTTTCTAAATCCTTAAAGCTACACTTTCATATATAATGTTGTTACAATATACGAGCTACAATACGAAGAGCTCGAGAAATGGATCCTTCCCAATTCCTCATTATTTTTCCATTTTTAGTGGCCTGGGACTCCAGAACTGTTTGAAAATAGATTTCATATTTTTTATTTCCCAAACTGCTATCTGGAATTAGGAAAAAATGATTTGCCACAAAAGACTTAATCTAGACCTAATTTCTCCTATTTCACAGATATTCAGTAGCAGAAGCCCACAATGAAGAAAACCTTCTGTGGCAACCCTACATGAGAGAGGTTTAGGCTGGTTGTTGGAAAAGGTTCTTCACCCAGAGGGTGGTTGGGCACCGAGCAGGCTGCCCAGGGAATGGTCACAGCACCAGCCTGACAGAGTTCCACAAACATTTTGTCAGTGCTCTCAGACACAGGGTGCCATCCCTGGGGCTGTCCTGTGCAGGGCCAGCAGTTGGACTTGATCACCCTTGTGGGTCCTTTCCAACTCAGGCTGTTCCATGACACACAGGAAATACATTTTAAATGAAATGAAATGAAATGAAATGAAACCATCACATTAAATTCTTCAGGATGCTAGCATGATTTTAAATAGCCAGAAGTTGTAAAAAAACAACAGCAATTTTTCTCATCATAATACCACAAACACCACATAAAAGTTTATATTGGTCCTCTGGTGCAGGGATGGGAATGCAAGCACTTTATTATACATGTGGTTCTTACTGCTCGCGAATCCCACATTCCATGCCGGGGCTGGGAGCTGAATGGCAAGGCAGTCAAGGATTTATTCTCGCATACACAACAGTTTGCATACTACATGATTAATAAGGTACAAGGAGGACTGATGTAGATCCAAATGAGTATCTACTTTATTTATGCTTCTTCCTATTTATTAATGCTTCTTCCTATTTTCACGACTCAAAAAGTACCATATATTTACAATAATTTTAATTGTTGGAGAGTTTTGCTTGTTTATTTCAAAGTTAAGTGAATTGGAATTTAGGTTTCTTACATTTTTCTTTACAGTTTCAGTTCACAAACTGCACTGCCACTTGGAATTCCTGCAGTAATCCGTGAAGACTGTAACAGAAAGGGCAAAATAGGAGCTAAGAGAAATTGGCTTTAACCCTAATTGAATCAATGGCTCATTCACTGAAACACCACCAAGACACATCCAGCTCAGCTGGAAAAAAGAGTTCACAAAACAGACCTAGCCTGGGGAATTGCTCACTACAGAAAAAGGGTTATAGAAATATATGGTGAACTAGGGAATTTTTTAAATGAAAAGCCTGAAACAGAGTTTCCAGACTAAACCAGGATTTATTCATGTATTTCAAGTATGCTACTGTACAAAAATAGCTGCCGATTCTCTTTGTCCTTACTGTGTTCCTTGTTGTTATCCTTAAATTTGATCTTGCATTGATCAGTGTAAGGCAGGAGAGTGATCAAAGGCATCAGGATGCTTCAAGGACAGACTTTATGGAAATACGGGGAGATAGCTTGTAATAAATTTTATTCACATGACCGTATGTGCTTTATATTTTTTCTGGTCCAGAATCTCGATTCACGCACCCCTGGATGTAGGCAGAAGCAAAACCCCGTCACCCAAACTCTGTGTTTTCTAAATATGAATGGCACTTTGTCATGGACTTATGAAACCACAGCTGTGACTAGCTACTCTTTCTTTTCATTTATTGTGCAGAAATACATTTGATTCCTGACACTTAAGAATGTAGTAAATAGTAATAAATGTTTCTCCTTTCTGTCAGAGCGGTTTACAGTGTTACATCACATGGGCCTACTCCTGCTAGGATGAATCCCCTTGTTCACCACAGCTCAAATGCTTTGCACAGCACTTGGATCAAAACTGTTAAAAGCATGGCAGTCCTATCTGTATGTTAACCAGAGGCAAACGTGTTTGGGATAGGTATGTATTGGACTTCCTTTAGGCCACGATTTTTAATCCTTTGAAAATGTATTCACTGTCTTTTCCAAGCATTCACTGCCAACTGATATTACAGTGGCATTTTGCCTTCTCATGATGCCATATGCCACTTCCTGGAGACCATTATGCAAACGACAAGAATTTAAATAATTTGTTACATCCTAAAAACCATAAGTTCCTTCTGTATGATACTGTCATACAACTGCACGGCTGCAGTTGTTGATTTAGGAAGTTGGGAAAAAAAGTAAAACATGGAAACTAAAGAATCAGAATGATACCAAGTAAAATGAGATTATTACTATGACTGAAATTGAAAGGTAATAAAACCTTTTGTCCATCACAGGCAGAGAAGGATTTAACCTTCGAAAACAAACGAAAGCTTATAGAGAAAGCAAAAATTTCTGTATTTACAAGGGCTGAAACCACACCACAGGCAAATAAAACACAAAACTAAGTTTCACAAAATCTCACAAGACTATCCGCAATCTTATTTTGATAGTCCGAAGTATTTCCAAAACTTTTAAGAGAGTACAATTTCAGGGGTTTGTCTCCCCTGCCCCCTCCCAATACTAAAATACTAAGGGTTTTTTTAAAAAAATAATTAAATATCTATGTAACTAAACATTAAAATGAAGATCCATTCACAGGTCTCATCCTGGCTCTCAAATACATTTAGCTACACATGAGGAAAAAAAAAAAAAAATCCAGCTTGTCAATATGGGAATGAATATCATAAGAAAAATCATCTATGAAACAAAAGAAGAAAAAGAAGCCACAAAATAAAGAAAATCCAAATCTCGGCACAGCTGATCTTGCAATGGACAGCAACAGAGGAAACCAACAGGAATTTTATCCTGCTCAATGCCAGCATATTTCACTCACTTGTACATACTCCTGTACAAAACAGCAGACTTATGCTAAAGCGGCAAGCAAAGCGTGAAATATAACAACTGATCATAACCGGAGCAGCCAATTCAGAGCAGTGACTCTTCCCTATTCTCCCCACCATTACCTCTTGCAGAACACACACTACCTATTTTTTAAGATAGTAACAGTATGAATATATCAGATCATTCACCAAAGACCTCTTTGAACACTCTATGACTATTTTCTAGGGGAAAAAAGCAAAGCCTCTCAGTGGCCTCGGGAGCAGTTCACTGCTCCCATGCATCCGACACGATGGGGTGCTTAAGGTGAAATGGATTGGATACATTTGTTTAATAATATCCTAAACAACGCAAGGCAGGAATGCCACGGAGATAAGATTTTTTTTAAAAGAAAGTTTTATAGTAAGCCCAAGACCTTTTTAAAATGGGATTTTAGGGATTTTAAGCCCCTGCTGAAAATGTATCTGCTGTCTAAAAACCAAAACATAAACGGAGAAATTCCTACGGGCTGTTTACTGATCCCAGATTTGTTCTAACAGTTAATCTCCCTGAAAGGCTCTTAGAGCAGAGGTAACGACAAAGCAGCTCTCCCTACATATTAACTCTGGGATAATGGTACAAATTCAGCTGATAAATGGTAACACTTAACTTGCTATTGTCTGCATCCACAGAACACTTAATTATATCTTTGAGTATCTGCAGTAAATCACCATTTTAACTGGGGCACTGCTTCAGAGTCATGCTGGTGGTTACTTTTGAGTTTTCATTTTTCTTTTAATGAGCCTTTCATTTTTTAGCTAAAAAGATAAATCATTGTTCACTGATATCATGAAGCAGGTCACTGTAATTGATCCGATGTGAAAATAAGAGGGAAATACCCTGACTTCGTTTGAAATGACACCATTAATCCTGAGATACTGTTCACTTCCTGTCCTTGTGAAGCTCCTGTCACATGTTCTTGAGAGCAGCCAGCATTATTTCATAGTTTAGTTACTTTATTAGGGGCTTTCAAGCATCAATTGGTGAAGATATAGGCGCAACTACACAATTCTGCCAACTCTTCAAAAACAATTCTCTAAATCAGTAAGAAAAATCAGGAGCGTGTGACCTCCTCCTTTTCAAAGCATGTAAGTGAAAAGAGAGTAACAATGAACACTTGTGTGGTATGCTAATAGGGATAGGATGCCATGTAGCTTGGCTAGAAAGTAATCAAAGTTTGCAGTCGTATGTATAAGCATTAAAAACATTCAACTCAGTTGTCTTGATACTCTTACTGATATCAGCATTTAGCTCACCAGAAAACCCAGATTATTCACCCTGCTGAATTCTGTAAGGGTTGCTTCTTGTCTGGCTAACATGCATCAGCAGAATAGATAAAGCAAGTTTTGTATCAGACTCAAATATTTCTTTATTCTCAGGCTCAGTCATTGAGGACAACTCATGCTCGAGGTGTTGAGGACAGCTCAAGTGACTCAGTGTGTTTTGATTCCATAAGTGTCAAAGCATAGACTGCATGGCAACAGTTCAATCCTAAATTGCCACTGAGGCAGTGACAATATAAAATTCATTTATGACCGAAGAATAGTAGAGATGCCAAGTGCCCATTTAGCGCATTTATTATCCAAAAAAATTGGTGTCAATTCCATGATTGAATACATTTCCTTAAGTGGCCTGACTACTTGAGGGAATTGAATTTTAATTACTTTCTGATAGAAGATTATGAAACAGATTCAGGCACAGAACTTAATTGTAAGTTTCCCCTTCCCTGAGGAAACCAGTAAAAGAGAACTGAAGGAATACTTTCCAAACCGTGTACCAATTTCAGGAATCTCAATCTGAGTTGCCAGGTTACTCTATCCTGGAGGAGCTTGAACATTCGTACCAAAATCCAGCAAATGTTACCTGAAGCATAAATAGCTGTTGCCTAGATTAGGGTGAGTAACCAAGGCTAAAGTTAAAAAAGAGCTGTTAGGCACCAACTGATAGTATGACTTTTTGTGATGAAAGATGCCTGCTGAATTCAGGGTAACCAAATGAGGCTGAAAACTATTGCTTACTTAGGTAAAGTAACTCTGCAGCTCACAGGACAGGAACACAGTGTGATTCATTAGTCACATTGAAAAAATAATGGATTCCACACAACTCCATTTCTAACAATGGAACGGTTTGAGGATGAGGATGTTCACTCTTTGGAACAAACAGCAAGCAGACTGTGCTCCAGCATACTGAAGAGGTTAGAGAGTGAATAATAATTACAGAGAACTGAAAGAGCCTGAAAATATTTTCTCTGAACTGTTTTGGGTGAAAACAGAAAACCACGGTTAGGTTTTTTAAATTATCAGCATGGGTAGCAATTACTTTTTTTTCCCACTGGCTGAGTAGTTTAAGAGCTCTCTTTGAGATACAGACTTGTGCAGAACTCTGCCCTTAGTCCAAGAGAATCAGAGCTGAAATCCTTCATTTTATAGTATTCTCCTAAACAGTAACTTACCGGACTCAACATTGAGCAAGTCACCAGTCCCCATCATTGAGGGGTTTCTGTTTCTCATCACAGATGTGAAATCAAGAAAGAAAATCACTCCATCTGCACCCGCTAACAAAAACATATCCAGAGGACATAAATCCAGAGTAACATTGAATCCTTCAGCAGGAGTATTCACATCACCAACGAGACACTTGTCATGTCACACTGAAATATTACCAGTGGGGACAACATCCAAATCTATGAAGTAGCACCAAAAGCTTTATTGACTGCCCAGTTGTGGATCCCTGGAGCCATTCACGCTTTATTTCTGTCCGTCACACTTATTTCAAAAAATAACTCCTTTTGAAGCAAAGTCAATCTGTAAATAAAAGCATTACACAAAGACTGTTAAAAGTGCATTGCTGTATGAGTTCCTGTTGGATTTTCTCGTGGAATCTAAACCACAGTGAACAGAATTATCTTGAGAATTATGGATTAATATGTGTATTTTTCTTCTGACACCTTTATTAAACTCGATAACAGCAGCACATGGTAGCATTTCATTTCAACACCTCATTACACTAATTCTTCTAACTTACTTTGCTAACAGTGTCTTCAGATGTTGACTCAGACCATTTTTTCTCTTCATTACCTAATACAAGGAAAGGGAAATAATTCAAAAATAGGATACCGTGCTGTTAGATATTTCCATCAGGGGAAATGTTCTTGATGAATTCTCTTCTACCTCACTTCTGCAATCAAAACATAACAAACAATGTCGCTTAGTTTCAAAGGACCAAACCTGATCTCTAAAGTTTCAAAGGCTGAGGGGCTCTTTGTCTTCAAATTTTGCTTTTCGCATTCCATAGAGAACAGAAAGGCCTGACCCTCAAGTGCTCATCTCTACCTATTTACAGACACACTACTAAATGCAGGATATACTGCAAAATTTTATCATGTATCAGAAGAAGCCAGCCCTACTTATTGTACCAAAATACTTTACTACAAAATTATGTTTCACATAAACCAAATTTCATTATCTTTGGGCAATGACATCTTCCATAGCTGAATTGTGTCTGTCCTACAAAAACGAGCTGCTTCAGTGCCAGGATTACACAGAGGCAGAAGTGGCTAAAAAGCTAGTCCTGGTAAAATAGTCAGTGGAACAGTTGTGCCTCTGGTCTGGCTGCAGGAAAAGCAGGAAAATGCCAAGTGAATGTGTCCAGTAGATAAAATTCCATATGTTACCAGTGTTTCAAAATGCATAGAATTATTATGTAAACTAATGTGGTTCTGGCAAGTTGAAAGAGTTGGAGCTGAAAAAACTTTCATCTTGTGTACATAACAGAGGGAAAGTTGAAAGTTACAAACTTACTGTTCAGGTAGGCTAAGTCCATTACTAGTACACTGTAGCCATGCAGTTACACTTCAGGAGTGTAAAACAAAAACATTGACTCTCTGTATGCTGATGTACAAAAGGTGTGGAGGCAAATTCCTAATGCTCACAGTTTTCCAGGGCATTAAAAACTAAAACAATATCAAAAGTTTAGTTATGAGATTTAAACCAAATTATTTTCTATAGGGTAAATACACAGAATTTTAAACTTGTGCTTAAAACATTGTGGCTTTAGAATATGAGGAGAAACATTGACAGAAGTAAAATCTACTTGGGACTTAAAGACAGTGTTAGGGGGGAGGCTGGGGAGGGCTCTCATTTGCAGAATGCCAAGGAGGCATTTGGGAAGGAGTTCATCCCCGTGCTTCCATGTCCTGTGAGCAGCTTTGTGCCCCCAGACAAAGCAATGTGAACTGGATGGGTTTTACATTCGTACAAAACCTGCCACCACCTAAAACAGATGCCTGGGTGCTTGGTTATTAGAGAATATTAGGTATGCAGAGATAGCTGTTGGACAAGTTTGCTCTCACCTATGAGACATGGAAATGCCTTAGCTTCAGCCTGTTAGGAGGACTTAAATCTGGATGGGCTTTGAATTAAACTTAACTGTTTACATAAGGAAGTGTTCTGATCACATCTAGTCTATAGCCTTCTAACAGAATAAACGAACTAAGGAACCTCCTCAGAATTTTGCCAGCTTATAAGAAAAAGAAATATTCCTGCAGCATGTTCTGAACACTTTCATGCAGAAACTATTCCATGGGTACATTGTTCCACCAGTCTGACATATCTGTTCATTTGCAGGTGATGATTTCTCACCAGAAACANGGGAGGGGGGGGCAGTTTGAGACTTTATTTAATTTTCCATAAGCCACTACAGCAAATCATGGCTGCAATCTGTACCTAAGAACGTAAGTGAAGAGAATTGAGGGGGCAGTTCATATTTAATAATCTATAGCCCATCTAAAGATCATTCAAATAGAAAGAATTGATTTTGAGATAATGAAAGCAGAAAAAAAATGATTATATATAATGATTCATAATAGTAATGAACAAATAAAATTTTAGGCTCTACTAACATGGTCTGGATCAGATTTACACAATGTCTTTATTTAAAGAAGAGAAACAGAAGCTAGTTTAGCAGCCTTTCTCAAGTACTACTCAAGTAAGGCAGGTTAGGGGTGAAAGGCTTGTGTTCTAGTCCTGGGCCACGACCACTGAAAGCTCTTGCAATCGACCGATGGCTCGACAGCTCCTGCAAAGGAGCCCAGCAGCCTCACCCCTGACACTGATGAGCAGGAAATGCCTGCACACAGCACACATCCAGAGGGAATCCAAAGGCAGCACAGGCTCAGGAGCTGACACCTGTGTGATCTGGGGACATTAATTCCTGTGAGCTGTCACACTGCTCCTCTGGGCTGAGGTGTAACTGCGCACGAGTTGGTGTTTGTACACTGCTTCTGTAGCCGCCGGCTGGAGCTTCTGCAGGTGTTACAGCTTCCTCTGGAGACACACCCCGAGTGTCAGAAGGCCCTGAGAGCAGATTCCTGTTCTGCACCAGAGTGGCAGCAACCTGTGGGAACAAGGTCACTATGCAGTTAAAGAGCCAGATTTAAGCTCCCATGTTTAAAATCATTCAGTTAAGAAATTGTTATATTTTAGCTCCTTGATGGCTTTCATAAGAATTGGAAGGACTCAGGAAAGATAAAAATGTGCAGACATACATAAGAGACTGGTTGTATTAATTACAGCTGAGAATTTATCATGGTACACTAGGATAATTTCATCTGCAAAGAATATTGACAGAGGCTTCCACAGAATTAATATTTCAAATAATTTCCTTGTTCCATCAGCACTTTTCTGCATTTACCACTCTTCCACATTTAATATAGTAATGCCAGTCTGTAGCAAAAGCTGCAGCTAATTTGTCTAGTGACCCTAATGAATGAAACAAATTATTCTATTTACTTGAGCAGCATTCTGATTCAACAGCAATTTTCTCAGCACAGCAACTTCACTGCAGTTCCAGTGCAGAGAAGTATTTTCAGCCAATATTTAGTCATTCTCACGAGTGTTATTAAACACTGTTAGTCATACACCAGCCATCCGTATCTTACAACGCTCCAATCTTATATTAAGAAATGAGTATGTTACAGGGAAAGTCAGGGAAAAAATAGCAGACAAATATTACTAAAAATTCCAAGACAGCCTATAAACTGAATGAGATTACATAAGGTTAGCTTGGGTATTTTTTTTTGAAATAAAATGTAAAGACTATTGCACATTGCTTATATTTGACATTTGAGTATTTTCCGTGGTGATGTGCAGATAACATTCATTTGTCCAAAATCATACCATTACAAAACAAGACAGAATTAATGAATAAAAGTATTTCACTCAATTTATCCTCATGAAAGCAGAAACAGCATCGCTACATCAGAAGTAATCTATAGGACAACACATTTGTGGGATAGATTTAATTGTATAATCACATTAAAGGAGAAATTCAGGGTTAACTGCTTGAAAGTCCTCATTAGAAAGAGTTTGTGGTAAATAGCTATCATAAAATCACTGTTTGAATATAATTTTTGTTTCTGTGCTGAACTAAATTTCTGATATTGTTGGGTACCTCTCCCTCATAATTCAGTATTTGACTGTTCTCTCTGTGTTCTGGCTAAGGTTTAAAAAAAATGAGGAACAATTCATGATTTGGATGTAAAATTTCTACTTAAATAAGCCCATCTCTTTCACAAGCTGGTTATTTGTGTAAAACCTTTACATACATAACTTTGTTCCAGTTTTAATATATAGGTGCTTTTTTTCTCCCTAAAGTCTTTCTTAACAAATAATCGTAGGCCGAAATAAATATATCCTAAATGGTGCTCTAAATTCACCTGTCCTTAGTATGAAATAAAATTATCTCCAAATTAAATAAATCCAAAATTCATACGCAAGTACAGCCGTGTGTAGGCAGCACGAATAGAAACGTAAGAAACCCCTTTTTCCAAGATACCACTTACTGCTGCTAAGATACAACTTGGTATCTGAAGTGTGCAGTGCTTTTATGAAACCATTTTCTCTCCCACCCTTCAGCCTGGCTCTCCACATCCCTTCAGGTTACACAAAAACACCACCCTAATTCAGAGAGATGACACTCTAAAAAACACTGTTCTGATTCCTACTCTTAGTTTGTCACTTTAATCATATCTGACACCAAATTCTAGTGCCAGCCTAGAGGCTGAGCACATATGAATAGCTGAAAATTACTTGTGGGATGGGGAAATACGAGCAATAAGTTAGGGGAAAATTCCAATTTCATCTACTTCTAAATGACAGGTATTTGCAAGGTTGCCCTTGAGGGGATATTCATCTCCTTCTAGACATACTGGCTAGCATCACACAACACTACCAGCGTTTATTACTGGACAAAAGACTATCATTTAAAGCTTTACATACTGCTGAAATTGTAGTTCCTGCCTCATCATTGTTCGACAACTCTGACAGAGGTTTTACAGAGGGCTTTGAAATTAAGCTTTCGATGGATTGGTCATGTCACCTATACACATGGATCCCAGAGAGGTGGCAAACACACAGCAGTCCCCTAAAACATGAACACATCTAAATTCAGAAGCCTCAAAGCATTAATAGTTGTTTAATACAATCCTGATGTTAATTATCCAGCAGTCGCAATGGCAAAACAATACTTTTCTGCTAAAATAGCTGTAACCTTTCCTCTGAACCCTATAAAAGTTTCTTAGGTAACCACAACAAGAACATGCCAGCAAAGTACTTCCCCATTTTGCAGATGCAAAAACTGAAACAAAATTTGAAATACTTGATCTAGTCACAACGACAGACTTAAAAAAAGATTTACATCCAAACCTGTTTTTAAATCTAGTCAACTAACTAGATTTCATAATGTCAAATGTTGAATTTATAGATAGCAAATTGGTTCTGTCTTTCAAACAAGATGAGAAATAATGTGCACTGACTCCAATGGAGTTTCCCCACTGATTCATCCAGTTCTTAATAATCCAGAGGCTGAAGATTCTAATGTACATCAGACTCTTTTTTCATTATTTCATCTTCTCTCTTTATGATCCCAATCTGGTGTCCACTGAATTCAAAAGAACCAGATCGATGGCTTCCCGGGGCATTCCATCAGCTGCAGAACGGAGATAAGGCTCCTTTCACAGTGCAGGCAAATGTCAGAGCAGGGAGTGAGGCGGAGCCACCCCCAGCCCTGACGCCCTGCAGGGGAGGAGATGTGCATGGGCTGTCTGAAGGAGTCCTGCTGCCTTCAGCCCTTCCCCGAGAGGAGCCAAAGGCAGGTGCTCTCTTGCCCATCCCCAACTGCCCTCCAGCCAGGTTTTTCCAGGCCCCATCTGGATCCAGAGGAAGGAAACCTTGCTCTGTATTCTGTACAAAGCCTTACCCTCGTTAGAGTATTTTGCAGAATTTAATACTCATCACAGCATTTTTCATAGCTGCTATTCAGTGCCTACTATAAGGAGCAATCTTAGCAGTGCTTGTAGGAGTATCACATATCAAATAATATCCTTCACACAGCAGCCTTACATCATAGCTGAGAGAAGGCATAGCAATACAATGACATTAGTAGCACTAAAACCAGCATATTAGATTGAAAGACCTACTTCGTTCACATGGGAATAACATACTGATGCTGTACATATGTACAGTGTAGAATTAAATGAGTATTTTACCTGATCTATTTAATCATCAAAGTGCAGACTCTATATTTAAAGCAAAATCAAAACTCGGTATCTTCTCCCCCGGAGTGCTAAGCAAAAGAGCAGTTGTTATGCATATTCATACAGTTGGGAACAGGCAATTCTTCCCGTTCAAAACTGGAAACTTTCCTTTCTGGTACTTTGGGCTCGCAGCTGAGATAAATATTCTGCATGGAAACAGAAACCACTTTTTCCAGTCTTGAAAGATCTATCCGTTTCAAAAGGAAAAGTTGGTGGCACAACAACAGAGAAGCCTGAACAATCACCCCCTTTTGCTGTACCTTAGGACAAATCACAGATTCTGAAAAGGATTTTGATAGCTAAGGTTAAACTCTCAGTCTTGATTCCAAAAATACAGAAATTTATTGAATAGATTGATAAATAACACTAGAATCTATACCCTAGGAAAATGAGCTTTTTGAAATATCGAAAGAAATCTAATTCAGCATGTGTTTGACGGAACTAGTCTTTCAATAGAAATCACCAAAGTTCAGTTTGGAGCCCTAAATACCGAAACGAATACAACCTAATTGCACAATATTCATGTTTGAAACTTCTTTTAAAATTGGGGAATCTTGTACATTTTCATCCTTTACAGCATGATGCAAGTTCAATTCTACCATAACACTGTCTTTTATTGGTTTAAAATGTTTCTTGGAGAAGTCTGAGAATTGCTGTTAATTTAAAATTTAAAGAAACGTAAACCCTTATTAAAATTTAGTCAAAGTCTAAGCTTTGATTCACATTTCTTTCACAATTACTTAACTGTTCTCAGTGGAGCTCCCTAAATTTGCACTGTTTAATTAAGATTAATTCTAGACTCTAACTGGTGCCAAACTGACAGTCTAGAGAGAAACAAAAAGTTTCTATTTGTCTAACAGAAAGAGCATAGAAAACTACTCACTCTGGCTGGTCTTGGATTTGATCCTTGTTCCTCACTCTCATCAAAGAGAGACTTCCTCCAAAGGCAGGGGATAAAACTCCTTCCTCACTGAGGTCAGTGAAGCCAGAGTTTTTCATAAAGTGCTTTGGTCTCAGCCGATCAAGTCCCCAGGCAGCACAAAGCTAACTAAGGAACAATCAGTTTCAACTACATCTTTACTACTTTTGGTCTTCAACTAAATACAAAAACATTTTACAAAGGCAGTAAGCTCCACTGTAAAATTTAGTAGTAAGTTTATTCTGGCTTAAGCCAAAAGCAGAATAAATTGCTCAATGTACGCAGGCCTGTAACACTAACACTGTTTATTCTGGGACCTTCATAACACCGATGGCCTTTGACAGGAAATGGTGCTTTTCATTGATCATACACAACCGGTTTAAATTTTTGCCAATTCCCCTTGGTAAAAAGTCACTGGTAACATAAGGGTTATTCCATAGTCTCTTCAGATTTAATTAAAACATTTCTTGGAATGGTCTAACATCTCCTAGCAACTGAATCACCAATTACTTAAGTAACTTAAAATACTGTCCCATAGGGCCATAACTGGGACAGCGGAAAACATTGGTATTCTGCAGTACCACTAAGGAGCCCTTGGTCCTTTCCCTGATGGTGACATTCCTGCAGAGGCAGTACCTGGCACAATGACTTCCTGGCATGTTGGCACTGCCGGAAATAACATGACACGATTGCTTTGCCTTTGCTGCAGCTGTGACAAAAGCGCTGCTACTGGGGATGCAAATGAGGCAGTGAGGACAAACAGCGTCACTTAACCTCACTAAAAAACTTCTCATGCTTCCCTGCAGAATGTCCTGTTTGCCTTAGGAGTGAATCAGGCTATTTAGAAAACACAACATCACTGAGTACAGCTGAAAAATTTGTTGACCTGGGAAGGAGCAGCTGTGGTCGTGACCCAGGTGTTGCTGTTTAGATACACCCAGGTGAACAGAGCGTGAGAACCAAAAATTGGAAAATTTGGAAGTACAGCCTGTACTACTGATAGCGTAATTACAAACAGCAGTACCGGAAACTGAGGCACAAACTGCATGAGTCACTTGAACTGCCTGTCACTTTAGCTACTCCAGAGAAGAAACTTGATAAAGCTCAAGGGCATAAAAGGGCATATTCTACAAAGACAACCTAAATCTTATCGACAGGATATCACACTACATGGACTGCACACAAGAAACAAAGCATCAATAATCTCTAATCCACATAAAGGGCATGGTGTGACAGCAGTTTCAGGCAGACAAATTTGACAAAACTAAGCTGCATAGCCAACTTTTTAAAAGCCACACAGGATTTATGGATTTTCATTTCTATTCAGATAAATGTACTATACTCAGTAAAGGTTTTCTTAACTGGAAAAAAGGTTATCACATCCACCTGCTACAAGATAGAAGATAATATGGTCAGACAACAGAAGGGCAATACAAAGACACGGCATCAGAAAAGACAGACAAGGCCTGGGTGACGAAAACACCAGTTTCAGCATTTCTTCCCTCAGACCAATTCTACAGCTGTTCTGTACACCCTAAATTAGGCAATAAGATGTTTGACCTTGACAAGAATTAGCTAGAGCATAGAGCAACGTTTCCTGGAACAAAAATTTACAGCAACAGCCTGAGACATGACACAGGAAGGAGGCCCTGGCAGGCAGTCCCAAGGGTGCAGCACTACTCAGTGCCAGTACAGAGGTGGTGTGGCAGAAACTGGGAAATATCACAGCAGAAAATGTAAAAGTTAACAAGTTGGATTACTTTGTCTGCCAATACACCAAAACCATGCCCGGTCTCATGAAGTCTTTATAGTGAAGTCTTTATAGTGAACATCAGCCTGGTCCAGAAGATTTGGTAGACATCAGTGTCCCTGTGACAGAAGCAGCAAATAGTGCTGCAAAACAAGATAATGGTAGTGTAGAGAGACGAGGACCCAACTTCCCAGCTTACCCCTCAGGGCTACCAAAATGCAGCAGCTTCATAGGCCCATCACTCAGAGAGTTACTCTGCCCTGAAACTCCAAAATTAGTAAGGGCCAAGATAAGACTCGGAGTGCTGCAAACTCCGCAACCAGACTGTGAACTGAAAAGGATATCTTTAGAGCCAAAATGAAACAGGCACGGGGATCTCTTGGAGGAAGCTCTTCTGCATTGAAGATTTAAAAAGGATGAACAAATAAAACCCTCAGGCTACCTCTGCATTTGATGCTGAGCAAACAGTGGCATGATAAATTCATTATGTATTCACTCTGTCTTTCCCCTTGTTTTTTATTCAAGTTGCTTAATGATAGCAGTATATTTCAGTCTTCGTCTGCTAGAAAAACGCTGATCATTTTTGTGTTTATTTCCTAAATTGAATCCAGAAGTTGTGAAAGATGAAAGATTGATTTCACTGTGTTTGCCAGCTGCTGAGAAGACAGCAGGACTTCAGCCAGCCCAGAGTACTAATTCCCCTGCTCATTACTGCAGATAAACACCCAGAGCAGAGCCCTCTGCTCCCCCAGCCATAAGTCAATCACAAGAGTCAGAAGTCAGTTTGCTCTTTGCTAGACTAATAGCCTAGCAATTATAAGAGTACTTCATTTCTCACTAGACATCCCATTTTTCCCATGAATGCACCTTGTACAGAGTGCAGCCCAGCAGCTTTCACATCTTCATTACCATTCCTAGGAAGGCAATCAGGAATCCTTGGAGACGTGTTTTATTTCAAAGTGTTTTTCCATAAAAACAAAAACCTGCCCATCACTGCCTGTGTGCACACCTTTCTACTCTCATTTTTAATGGGCTGCATCAACTCTACCTGCTTTTCAGCACCTGATTAACTGCTTTACAGACTGTGACACCTTAATGACAACCACAAGTAGCGAAATGTAGCCAGGGCATGGCCATGAAGAAAAGCACAGCTTGATATTTTAGTGACATGTATGATTTCTGTGTGAACTTTGCAAAAATGCAAAGACTTTAGAATGAAGTTTCCCGGATACATTCACCTAAGAGGGTAGAAAAGAGGAATTTTGTTACACCAAGGGCTTTCCAGGGCATCACTTGTATTTATAGGGCAGTTCATGACCTGAACACATTGTTTCTAAAGAAGTCACATCACAACAGTAATGAATTTAGATGTAAAATCTGACAACCAGGCAAGATTTCTTCAACAGTCTCATTGATGTCTTTAAGCCTCAGCTGCCTGCAAAGTTCAGCTGTATTTTAATGGAGTCTGTGAAAAACTTTTGCAGATTCAACGAAAGTGGAAAAAAATATACTTCAGAGAAGTGGGAGATACAGAATGACCAAAGAGACATAAAAGGCAAATAATTCAGTATGAAAAACACATTACAAGAAATCATGCATAGAGATCATAATCTGAAAATGTATAAATAGTGCAGTGGTATTTCTATATTTTAAACATATAGATGGTATAAGAAGGATCTTCTGAACAATCCTAACAAGCATCGAGAAATATTTTTGAAAGGAAAAACTTAAATTGCTCAACTTAAACTTTCTCTTCTTTTTGTTTAATACTAAAACCTTTGTTAATTTGAGTTTTGTAGCCAGACTTCTCCCCCTTTTTTTTTTTTTTCAAGATTTTTTCATTTCAGTGAACCAGCTAACCTGATATTTCATGCACTGTGGGCTCTCTGGCAAGAAACTGAACATTTTTGTCTACTTCAGTCACATAATCCAGGTCAGTAGCTCAAGATCCAAAGAAACATTACGGGTGCTCTATTATTTCCATCTTGCTCCACTACATAGAGCTGAAAGCATGGTGTATTCTGATTTCTGAGCTCAGAAATGGCACATACCAATTGTCTGTCTGAACACAGAGAGCAAAAAACTAAATAAAATCTCAGCTGCCCACCACAAGCAGCAGCACTGGAAAGCACAAAGCATTGCCTTGGCAGGTGACAGGAGTCACTAGAAATGCAGCCTAAGAGCCACAATTAACAAACTTTATTTGGTTCTGCCACCCTTGAAAATGCCTATTTCAAAGCGGTTCCTTCTCTCCGTTTAACCTTCAGGAGTTCACATACCTGCAGATACATATCCATTGATGCTCCCCCCCAGTCTATTTCTGCATTTCAGGAAACGAAAAAAACTGAACTCTTTTACTCCTATGGTAGTAAAGAGATGAGATACTTCAGCTAAAAGGTTGACACTTGAAAGGAAAAAAATGTCAAAACAGATTCTGATTTTGTCACAGCTGCAAAAGTGATGCCATCTAATTTTGTTCCGTACAGAGTGCTCCCAAAAACATCGTGAGAATTCAGCCTTGCAGAATGAATAAAGAGAATGAAGCTCCGGGTCTCAGCCCTTCAGGATACTGTAACCACTAAGAATTAAACTCAGTCCTCAGGTTTGACTGCTCAAAATTTCAAGAGGCTGCTGTAAAGATCAGGTGGGTTACTACAGGTAAACGTTTTGGCTAAATGGAGGTTAAGCTGAGCACATTTGTTCCTGCCATAATACCTCCCAGTGCCAACCATAACCATCACTGCACTGATGAATCCTAGATGCAAATAGTCTTGAGATAATAGAATACAGAGGAACTCCCTAATACAGAAGTTTAACTAGCTAGGGAACAACAAAAAAGATACTAAGACTCTGCTAGCAGTGTGAAATGTTATAAATATAACTGAGGCTCTTTAGAGAGAATATTGCTTGCCTACAGCAGTAACCCAAGGTATGGTTGTAGTTTCAGCTGCAGTAGTCTTGATATTCTTTTATTGATTTTAAAATTGCCTGCCACATGCCCTAGAAAAAATAATTTTTACTCTACAGTACTATGGATAAACAAGTATGACTAGTCCCATGGATAAATGAATGCATTTGTGCCCAGCCTCTCTCCTTCCCTTTGCCTCCTTTCTTCCTTTTGGTTAATGTGATGGTGAGGCTACACAACACCTGGAAATCTTGTTCTAATACTGCTTTGATCTGTCTCCCTGGCTAGACTTGAAACTAAGTGAAGGAATTTTCTTGTTCATTTTGCTGAGCAACAGGGAAAGGGCAAACCTCCTCCAAGCAGAAATTAAACTTTGCAACTCATAATTAAACTGCTGCAGAGAGAGTCTTGGTAACACAAAGACTCAGCTTATAAAATAGCTTTATGTTTGTAGGTATCACAAGAGTCTGATTGGAAAGATTATATTCTTTTCTCTTTACTCCAAAGTAGTAAGTTCTAATTAACAATTATTTCTTGGCTTAGAGCAGCCTGTGCTAGCTGTGGCAAAATATCATTCTCCCATTTTGTTTTACAAGCATTTACTTACACTTCACGTAACACCTACTGGAAAATGCATCTTCAAAACCCAACTCTACTTTCCAATACTGAAAGGTAACACAGTTATATTAAGCAAAATTAATAAGCAAGCATGCTGTTATTGTGTGAATGTCAAGAGGTCTTTGTTTGAATTTCTACCTCAACTTTAGTTACTTACATGTGTGTGTTTGGGGTATATGTGTATATATATCTATATATATATATACACACACACACAAGATTTTGCTGGTATCCCATTCCCCACTCCAGCTGGGGTTTGATTAAAAACTCATCTCTCAGATCAAGTTAGTAAAATATTTAAGCTAACCAAGTCTGCTAGAAATCTCATTAATCCACAGACATGAAAAGCATCCTCCTGAGTTAGTACCCAACTCTCCAGTCTACAAGCACCATCTAATGCAAAGCTGATTTTGAAAGGATGCATGGTTATGGTGTGTTTATCAAGACATCTTTGCAGTGGGTTGCTAACCGGGTTTTTGCCATCTTTCATATAAAAATGTTATTTTAATTATGAATTATCTTCTGATTTAACATTTTCCTTTAATGGGCAAATATTTGTAGCAATTAATTCCTCCAGATTGACTCAGACAGTGTGAGTCATGCCCTCCCTTGGGGATTTAACAATTGCATAACTCTGCTTATACACAGCACCACATATAACACCTGGATGTCAAGTTGCTGGAAGTGTTTCTATCCTTATAAATAATGTAACATCCTAATGCTGCTAATCATGACATGTACATAATTTACTGCTCCCTAGAGGCAACAGAAATTCCTCTCTTCTACAGAATACGTAATATTAGTTTTTCTACTGATGAATTTGAGGAAAATTATCTCAGAGCAGGAAGGGGGCTGGAATTCTTCACTTCCTGCTTATGTTACACTTCCATGAATAGGGTGGGAATTTTCAGTAAGTGGGCAATGTCTGATTTAGAACAACAGTCAAAATCCCCACTCCTTTATAAGTAAACATTTGCATTTCTAAGTGCATTGGTTAGCAAAGAATTTTCAAGGGGATTTTGGGCAATATCTGCCTTTGATATCCCAAATTTGCGAAGAGAATTTTAGTAGAATAAAGTACCATGGCTATGTTCAGGTTTTTTGGGTTGGGGTGTTGTTTGTGTTTTTTTTTTTTAGTAGTCCAAAAATTGGTGTGCATTGACTCAGAGATCTGAAACGGTATTTCAAAGATCTAGATGACAAATTAAGTTTAACGGATTCACTACATGACCAAAAAAAATTTAATTAACATTATAGGCTCCTGTGGATATTATGCAGTTTGAGAGGAAGATGCAAGGAATTAGCAAAGACTTTCATTAACCAGCAACAAACTGGGGCATGTTTAGTTTTCAATATCCAACCTAAGAAATGTGAAGAAAATCTGATTCTTGATAAATAACTCTTCAACTTATTTCCCACCCACTACAAAAGATTCCAAGTTCTTACTCACTCTTGGAAATCCTGGCTGTATATTGACTATCTGCTCTTTATTAGGAGGATTCATCTTGTTTCCTTTGTTTACTGGGGGCGTGAGAGGTTTCATGGGTAACCAGTCTGACTGTGAAGCTGAATTGTTATTATCCTGTTACACTTGGTCTGTAAAAACCCCCCTGCATTGGAACACCTCCTACTCTCACAAGGTTCATCACAGGCTATTTGCTGGGCTTTTCTCCCTTCAGCATCAAATCATGATTGAGCATAGGGACAGCATTCACCACATTTGCTGTGTTGGGGGGAATTTAGCTTTCAGTAGGAAAAAAAATTCCATGCAGAAGTGCACTGTGTCTGAGCTCAGTAGCCGGTGACCAGCAGAGACCCCAAGCACACATCAAGCTGGGTTTGCTTGTTCTGCTTGATCCTGCTGAGCACAAAGTTCTTGTTTAATTTGAGCAATGCATGTTCAAGTTATTTCAAAAACTTGACCTTCACACTCTTATTATATTATGATACTATATTTAGTATTGGCAGCTAAATCCTAAAATAAACTCTACATTTTTAAATTTTTGTATGAATATATAATATATAAATGACAATATAAAATTTTCTAGAATCCAAGTAGGCACATTTCCAGTTAGCTAATATGACAATCTAGCACTTCTTTGGTAAGAAGATCTACTGCAGTAAAAAAGTCTGCATGTATTTCATGCCAGCTTTTCCTAACAGAAAATTGAGCAACCATGGCAAAGAATTGTTTGAAATTACATTAATTTAAAAAATATCAAGCTTTACAAAATAGTCTTTTTTTTTTTCCCCAGCACATTGCTATCACCTCCTCTGAACCCTGAGAAGTTCTTTGAATATATGCTTTCTTTTGGAAAATATCACTGCTACTGAATTTCTGCTACAGCTAAATAGTAATATTTTCAGCAAATTATTCTAATTTTCTCATTTTTAACAGAAAAATCTGCCTTTCCCTCTTTATTTCCTGAGCATGTCACCAAGTTAGTCTTTTATGAATGGGGTTGGGGAGGTAATAGAGAGGTGAAGTGAGGATGAGACAAAGATAGTCACCAAAGCTTTTTGAACAAAGCTTCGGTCCTTATAAAATTTACTGAAAAATAAATGCCTTTTTAAAAGCTTTCATAGCATAAATCTCACAATATTGGCAGTTCTAAACACCCAAATATAGATGGCATTTAATCTTAACTAAGCTGCTTTTATTTACGTAATTACATTTTTCTGAAGGTTGGTGGGTATAGCAACCTATTACTTCTCATCAATGAAATATTAGAAAGGATGCCATTTGCAGGGCACATGAAGCCTTCTTTCAAGCTCACAGCTAACTAAGAACTCTCCGTTTTATTCACATTTTCTGTATAAAAACTAGTGAAAGCACTCTTACCACACCCTCTGTATATTTAAGCTTTCTGTATTTTCCAAACCACGGAGTAGGGGTTTATTAGACACAAGGACACTGCGTTTCTCCTACGTGAAATCCTCAGGGGGATCCCCAATCTTTGGCCAATTATATGCTACTGATTTCTACGAGGCAAGTACATTTCAAACACCAAGTAAGCTCTTCAGGCAGCAATTAAACTAAAAGAGTATAAAGGGCTTAAAAAATATCGATAAATTCCCTCTGTCTTTTGCTCAAAAAATCTATAGGACACTTACTTTATTTCTGGCAGTATCATTGCCATGTCATTAGGCACAAAATACACTAAAAATAGGAGGGAACTCACGTATAGTCCAAACAAAATTGTCTCACAATGTTTAAAATCAAAATTAATGCACTAATAATTTATGGCTCATAGGTATAGAGACCTTGAAATAACCTCAATAGAGAAATGTTGAAGACAGTCTTAATTGTAAAATGTGTCAAGAAGGTATTTTAGGAGCAATAAGAAAGGTCAAGACAATTAATTTTACTGGATTTTTGTCACTGATTAATGTTAGAAATAAAGTGATTCAACACACCAACATTGCTATTTATACATCCTTTTGTATACCAAGAGAGCACGAGTTGCTTACGAAAATGCATCTTTAGAGCCCTTCATTTAGGATTATCATCTACCACAAGCCTAACTGTCCATTTGGACAGGTTTTTCCATTCCTTCGATTAAATTTCCTTTCCCAATGTGAAACGCAATCAAAGTCAATCAATTATTTTGTCAGACCAGTCAGGAGACTGAGAGCAGAACTGGCTCGGGCTAAGGAGCTGCTTCTTCATTTCTGGGATTTGTGCAGCACTGCTCCAAGGCCTCTCCTGACACATCATTTATAAGTATTTCTCTTTGCAATTATATTCCCAACTTGTTCGGTGAAATTGATTTTAAACTAAATAATTGCTTTAGACAAAGTCATGGATTTCTCCACTATGACTGATACAGAGAGGCAGCTGAACGGGAGGCATTAATAAATTTGGGAACTACTTTGAACAAATTGCACATATTGTTACAAGGAAGATTTACAGCAATAGCAGATCCAATTAAGTGCTTCATAAAGCAAAACATGGGGCAGATGTCAAACTGATGAATCAGGTTTGATATTGTTATTCTGATGAGTTTTTACTTCTGCTAAGAAATATTTTCACCCTACATGACAGTATTGAGCTATCCAATTGTTTCTAACATTTCAGCAAGATGAAATCTGTAGATCTGGCATTTTGCAATTTTGTGTTGAGTGAATTGAAATTCAGTTAAAATAATTCTTAACTCAGAAGTAATGTCAGAGAATGGTGGTGTTTATGTTTCAGCTGGTCCTACACCAGGCACAAGCATGATAGCTGTCTTTCCTAAAAGCAGAATAGCATCTATTGAGTATATTTACAAGCAAGAACTTCTACCTAGAAGTGGAGAGAAAAGTTAGAGACTACATCAATGGCTACAAACCTCTTTTGATAGTTATTTTATGAGCAAGCAGGTCAGCATTTTCACATCTCCAGGATTTACCTTAACTTAATAGTATATAATTTTATATATTTATAAAATATTTCTATGTGCATTCATGTGCCATGGAGAGGATCAGTAAGGAATCTCAAACTTATTTTCAAAGTTGAACGTCTCTTTGCCACTTGAGCGACACTCGGGACACTGATCAGAACCGGTCAGTATCCATGAAGGAAAGAATCTGCAGCTTGTGTGAGCCTACAACTCTTAGATTGTTTTGTAATCTTTGCACCACTGAAAGAAGGACAGAGGCAAAGTGGACTTGGATAATAAAACAAAGGAAATTATGGAGAGGCTAATTAAGGTCTTGACTGAAAAAAGATTGTTTGTTTATATGACAGCAAAACTATGACTAGACAGCTATCCATAAAGGCCTGCAGCATGTAAATATATATTAGGAAAAGATTATAAAAAGTGCCTTAGGAGGGGAAAAATTGGAACAAATTAATGAAGTAAGGAAATAGAAAATGTATGCTATCAGAATAAGAAAAAATATGACTACAAATCCTTCAGAATAACTTTCTCACCTCGAAAGATGAAATTTCTCAATGCTGGAGAGCTGAGTTCACCTGTAAAGGTAATACTGTTCCTTTTTAGCTCAGTGGCAAACCTAAAGAATGTCTTTTTCCGAGGTTACCTACTGGTAAAGACAGCATCCCACTTGCTTTGCATTACCTTTAAAATGAGCCTCCCACTGAGAGTCTGTGACTTTCCATTCAGGAAAACCTTCAAAGAGAGTACTCAAGAAAAAGACTGCTGGCTCAAGAAGAGGAAAAAAATTAAAAGGATTTCATGATCCAAATTATATTGTAGGAACAAGAGTTTGCATTCAGAGTAAAGGTGTCTTGTAAAAGAACAAAATCAGTAGGACCATAAACCCATACCCTGCCCATTTCACCATTGATTTGGTACAGCTGCAGAGAGAAAAGGATGATTCTGAAAGCATCACAAAAGCAGAAGTCAGCAGATCTTACTAAGACAAATACAAGTTTTAAGTAGAACACCAGTGACCTGTATCATTGATTTTTCTTCCAGCATCTGCATATCCCAAAGAGCAGTACAAGCCAAGAAAGAAAAAGGTATGCTAAATAAAGGAAAGGATGAGATGGGTTTTGAGCCTCCCTAGTAACTGTGAAGTGAAGCGCAGACACCTTGTTCTATCAAGAGCAGGTAAGGAAAAGAAAGGGTTGATGTTTTCATCACTAGAATGTTCACTCATGTCCCCTGCACTCAGTACAGCAGCCACAGTGTGTTGCTGATCAAGACTCCAGCCAGGCTAGAAATACTTCAGCAAAGTCACTGAGGCTGGAGTCACCTTTCTGTGCCAAGAGCAGCACTGAGGCTCCCCAGGCTTGTCCCGATGGATCATCCCTCCTGCTGCTGGTTTCCTTTTCTGTGCAAAGTGCAGCTACACGCACTGGGAGCCCACTGCCGGTGATGGAGAGGCCCTGACTTTATACAGAGCCTGCAGAATGCATGCAAATGAGTACCTGCATTAATCAAGAGTAATTATGTAGTGTAAATGAAACCAAGGCTCTAGCAGCTGAACTGTCCTGTCAGGCTCTGTCATCTGTGCCGGTCACGTTGGGCTGTGTGGGCAGAGTAACAACTCACACCTTGCACGGCTGCAGCTATTTCTAACCACCATTAGCAGTGCACAGACAGCAGATGGAAATTCAACATTACATTTCCATTATATTACCTACTTTGAAGCTTTGATGGGGTTGCAAGTAAGGGGAAACTAAGTAAGACTTGGATCAGAAATTGGAATAAATGAAACCATGTTTCGTACGCCAGCTTCTTCTGGATCACATCTCACTGTTTTGCTTCCAGGTTGTGGTAGAGTACCTGTCTTTTCTGCCCCGTTTCATCTTTACTCTAAAGGCATACAACAGGAAGCAGTTCTACATATTTCTTACCTGGGAAAACTTTGGGCTTTTTCACCTTCCAGTGTGTACTCAGCTGGGCTGGGGTGGAAAGGCTGGCACCAGATGTGTCACAGCTGTGATGGGGCCCAGCAGGGATGGCAGTTCAGGATGGTTTCAGCTGAGATTTGTGGTACTCAATGGCATTTTGGGGCCCCAGTTTTAAAAAATAAAAGGTTGTTTATCTTGCACAGTTATACTTCCTTTTGCCTCATGTCTTCTACCATCTACATGAAGGTGAATGAATGGAAGATTTTGGGGCTGGGCATAATCTACAGACATACTGGAGCTCTGACACTAAAAATCTAAAGGTCATACAGAGATCCACATGTGCTCCCATACATGTGTTTATAAAGTTATTTAATCAAGTAAAGGCCATTTCCCCTAATTTTAATACAGAGAAATGGACATTTTTATTTGTGTTCCAAGTTGGTTCAAGCTAAAAATATTTTTATTAGAAGTGATTTATTGGACAAAAATCACAATTCCAGACAGATAAAGGCATAAAACATGAACTTTTCTGTAAAGACAACAAGCCATTTGAAATTCTTACTCCATAAAATTCAGTAACATTCAAAAGGATTGAAAACGATTTAGCCCCATTCATTACTTTGACTTCTAGCCCAAGTAATTCTGACTCCGTAGTTAAACAAATTAAGTCAACAAAAAATAATTCCTTAATTCCAATGAGTTTTGGATCAAATCTATTATAACAGAAGGCACCAAAATACCTATATGAATGGCATAGGAATTTTAAGCAAAGAGAAGTTCTGTGACCTTATATTGAAAGCCACAGTTCAGGACACAGTCCCTAAAGAAAAAAACCCAACTTTACTCATTAAAAAAAAAACCCCACAAACTTCTCCTCTAAACCCCAGGATATTTTGGTTTTGGTTTTTACTACATATTATGAAATTTAGAGGAAATAGATTTCTCTGATTTTTGACCAGTATGCAAAATAATTTTTAAAGCTGATAATTACTTTCCAACAATCTTTAACCTCATGACCTTTTACCGTCTCCCACAGGTAAACAACTATAAAAATAACTTATTCCGCTGATACTTCCATGCCTTCTAGAAATGCCTAGAGGGCGGCAAAGAAACCCAGCTCCTTGTACTGACTTGTCATAAAGGATGCTTTATGACAAATCAGCATGTTATTTCTGTGTTTTGTACAGTTATTGTTTCTATTTTACTCTGAAGAATAAGAAAAAGCCTTTTAATTTCCCATTAGAAAGCATTAGAGCATTGTTCTAAATTTATAAGATTTTGCTGCCCCTGGTAAAGAGTTATAAGGCTTCACCAGTATCACTCCTCCCCCGATTCTGAAGGTGTCAGATCTGTTATGCCTTACAAAATCAAGGGAAAGAAAATCTGGAAGTGACAGTTTGCACTGAAACCAGATGATAACTCTTAGCAGCACATATTCCCTTTTCAAAAGGCATTTTTCAGGGCTTGTCATAATGATCTTCAGAAGACTTTATTGTTGTTGATGCTCATTTGGAAACCAGGACTGAATTCCAGATAAGAACTTTACAGCACAGCGGCTCCAGGTTTCCTGGAATCAAACATTCACTGGGTTCCCAGACACTTTTGGGTTTGTGGAGGAGGCAGCTCGCATTAAGTGACTTGTGAAGGGGCAAATGTTAATCTCATTTTACCCATCTTTTCACTCAGGAAATTATTTCTCTTTTGGCAATCGGCAGTGCCAAACAGATATGGATGACTAATGAGGAAGGTCATTTGCTGAACAGTGTTCCTTTCTGAAGGAGATGTTCATTTCTCAGCTGCCACGGACAAAATTAGGAAATTTTGAACCGCAGGCAGAATTGTAAGAAACCATGAATTTTTCTTTTTATAAAAGCAGTTCCTTACTTTTAGTCTATGATTGAAAATTTACAGTCACAAACACATTTTCACAGACTTAAATACAAACACAGGTAATGAATTAACACTTAGTAGCTTAACTGTCATTGATTTAATTCTTCAGTTATATTGATTCATTTGGTGAAAGTACCTTCTTCACCTCAGTCTATTTTACTTCTTTCTTGATAAGAAAGGAAGTTTTATGTAGGTATCAAATGATCATTATTAAAATTATTCTAGGGAAATTTTTACAACTGTATCCTCACATAAAATTGCAGTTGTAGTTCAGTGAACTCTAATTATTCTAATTAACTCAGTTAGAGGCTGGTTTGAAAATACAATTTGCCTACAGTGAAAGAGTCAAGTGTGACAAATCTAAGGTAGAATTAGTAATTCCAAATGTCGTGGTTTATCCCCAGCCAGCAACTAAGCCCCACAGCTGCTCACTCACTGCCTGGGCAGGGTGGGGGAGAGAATTAGAAGGGTAAAAGAAAGAAAACTCATGGGTTGAGATAAGAACAGTTTAATAATAGAAACAATAATTTAACCCCCCTTCCCCCCCCCCCAAAAAAAACCCCAAAACCAAACAATAAATTGTAACAAAAAGGAAAAAGCACGAAACCAGAAATAAAATCCAAAAAAGGCAAGTGGTGCAAAGAAAAATTGCTCAGCACTGGCTGACTGATGTCCAGCCAGTCCCCAGGCAGCAGCTCACACTCCCCACAAACCTTCCCCACAGTTTATACACTGAGTGTGAAGCCATATGGTCTGGGATATCCCTTGGGTCAGCTGGGGTCAGCTGTCCCTGTTGTGTCCCCTCCCAGCTCCTTGTGGACTTCCAGGCTTCTTCACAGGGTGGGGTGACAGCAGAAAAGGCCTTGACTGTGTAATCCCTGCTCAGCAATAACCAAAACATCACTGCATTATCAAACTGTTTCCAGCATAACTGCAAACCACAGCCCCACACCAGATACTGTTAAGAAAATTAACTCTATTTCAGCCAAAATCAGCACAGAAAATCAGTTTATTCTTTACTAAGAGCCGCTGCAACTTTTGAAAGGTAGCACTGTGCCTTTACACCCAGTCGCAGAGACTGAGAGAAAAAAATGTTTAGGTATTCTATTTAATTATAAGCTTCATTTTTGTTAACGTCATGCTCTTCACAGATACTTAATAGGAAGCTTTTTTTGCAAATTGCAAAGTGTACAGTACACAGAAAAGAGACTTCCATTGTAATCATGCAAGGGTCTTACACACAGTTAAAATTATATTTTTTTAAAATAAGAATGCTGCGACAGATGTTTTAAAGTAGTCTATGACAGCTCTCTATACCATCTGTATCACAGGTTGCCACCTTCCCACCTCAAAGGGCAAGACCGACACAGCACTGTGGGAGTCTGAATCGCCCGGGAGGCTGACCTTGGCTCCACACAGCACAGCAACCCACAAGAGCCCTGTAACAGCAACGTTGCTGGGCATCTGGATGTATTCAGAGCCCCAGCGATTCCTTTTTCCCCAGCTTGCACACACATTTCTGTTTACAATGCACAGACACAGTGCTGGCTGTGCGTGGCTGTATGGACACAGCTGGCACGTGGCTGGGACCCCTGTCCCAAACAGGCCACAGCTGTTTCTTCTCTGCCTCACCCAACGCAAAATGGAAAAGAAAAAATCAGACTAAAGTGGTTTTGATCACAGAGCAAATCTATTTCACAGTTATGATGGAAACCATCTGGTTTTCACTTGTTTCAGTATTTATTCTGAAAATAAAGCACAACAGAAAAACTCTGTGGATTGATTGGGTCTCAGTTTGTAGCTACACACTCTTCTTTCTTCAGAATGGATTGCACTGCTATAAGCTAACCCACAAGTACATAAAATAATCACAGAGCTCTATTTACCACGGCTTATACTTCTGTGGAACTACTGAAGTAGTAACATATTATCCCATAGGAAAGAAATTATCAAAGATTACAAAAATGCCTCAGAAGAAAGCAGATTTCTATGTAAAGGCTGCTGTGATTTACCAGTAACCATTCAGTGGGAAGATTCCTCATATTTATTACTGTGAAATAGAAAAATACCTTTTGAGTCTGTGTAACACCTTTAAATTTCCCAAATACTAAAACAAAACCATCAACACAAATTTTTCCAACCATTACATGCAAAAAAATAAAAAAGATTGATTTATTTATTTATAAAATAAATAATTTTATATTGTCCTGATACAGTTCATTCTACAAATGATACCTAAGATCGTTCATAAAATTTAGTATTAAATGTAATTAGCACTCAACATTATAACAAATTTACCTTTTTCTAGAAATATACTCTTAAATATCTGTTTAAAAATGTAATATCATCAATGTTCATGAAATAAACTTCAGAATAAAAAAAAAAAAAAACATTTTGGATATTTGTAAAACCTCATTGTTTGTGCATGTCCACTGATTCAGAAAGAAATCCTGTGTCTATAGATAACCATCAGCTTACTTTGCAGGGCTGGGTTTTTAAGCTGACAGAATAAAGGAAACAGAAAAATGTGGAACATGGGGTCTCCCAACTTGTTCTGGTATCTATTTCTGGATTCCTGTTTCTTAAATACAGAACATTTTCTTGGAATATTCTAGCTTCCACCTGGATTTTAAGTATAATTTTCTCTTTCATCATCTGCAAGAGTTCACAAATCCTGACAACTCATCCTGTAATTAACAATTGGATCTAGCTTGCCTTGTGCTTTTTTGCTTTGCTGAATTGACAGCTTTTGAACCAGCTCTGCAGGGTAGCTTGAGGCTCCAGGGCAGAGAACACAGACAAAGAAAAAGTAACAGAATAAGCAAAATAGAAATAGGGTGGGAGAAATACAGTAGTGGTAGCAAGGGCATGGGAGAAAGAAAAACGAGCTGTTCAATCAGATCAGGTGGCTACTAGTTTCACTTTGTTTCACAGTAGAGGACAGAAAGCACTTCATGGTGCTGATGTCCGTAAGTGAATTTAAAATGAGTGATAAAGCACCCTCCTCCACAGAAGTTATAAATTCTGTTCATCCCTGAAATAGCTACATTGCTATTCATATAAATGCTCTAAGTAGTAAAGTGCAAGTTTGAAAGAAGCAGCTTGGTGCATATTTTGATGAGGTGGGGACTAGGAAAATTGAATGCCATGAACTACAGCAGCTAATTCAAATTTCAGCTAGATCCTAGCTCTCATTAAAATACAAACTGACAAAATAATTTGGTGCTGCTGTGATACAATGAGATTGAGGTTGAGAGTGTTAAAATGGCTGGAGTACCCCACCAGTAAAATTTACAATTAAACCTAAAGCAGGATTTGGGGGGGAGGAGAGGGAGGGGAAATGCCTTTTTCTTTGGAAAAAGCCAGAAAAACATCTCGGAGGGGAAAATGTTTCAGTGATAAACTCTGAAACCCAAATGAGTGAGAAAGGAGCTGATAACACCCTTAACTCAGTATGTCACTCTGTGGTGACCTGCCACACACCACCGAATCGGTTTCAGTCCCTGCCTTCTACCAGGGAATTTTAATTGGCACCCAAGGCCAGTGTGCTACCTGGAGCAAGTCACAACAAAATAACTCATTTCAGAACTCTTGATAGCGTTTATTGGAAAGAAATAGTTGAATATTTTTTTGATAAATAATTACTATTCAGACATACAATATCTGAAGAAACTGTTTATGTTTACACTTGCTTTCTTTGGTATAAATATTGGTGGAAATATTACCCAGCAAAGCAGTGGAGGGGGTCACTGGTGGTGCCCACCCAGACTCTGAGGTGTGGCACAGGAGTCCCATCTGAGGCAGAGAACAACAAACCATTTCCAGCTCTCGATGAAGGTCACAGGTGTATGCTCACAATCAAATATTCTTTGTATTTACACTGTCTCTATTCACAGCATTCTTGTATCATAACGAAGTTTTAAACCAAATCTTTCACATTAAAGCCATAACAAAGCATTTTCACTTTTAGAAATGTTTAATTTTTAAAATACAGCTCTTGCCTATTTTGTTCAGATTCTACCTACTTTTAAGTATTTCAGTATCACTTCTTACAGAAAAACATGACCTAACATCTGAAGCAGACATTTCTTGTGGATTGTCTGCAAAAATTTTGGAACTCATAGCAGACCATAACAGAACGTTAAAGCGTAACATTTATTTGGTGAAAGCATGAAAAAACTGACATGAAGTACTTAATTGCAAATTTATTAAAACATTTCCTTTAGTTGTGCTCAGTCTGTACAAATAATTCCCTTTAATGGTCCCGTCATCAATACCAATGCCTGCTGAATCATTAAAGAGAGAAGATGGATATAAAGGACACATCAGCACAGGCTCCATTGGAGGTGCTGTGAAAGCAAAGTGCACAAATTCTACAGCATCAGCATTACACAGCACAGCTCTGCTGGTGAGTTACATGTACAGTCTGTATTTATTGGCCTGTGTTTAGACTCTGGGGACAGTCTCCTCCACATGTCTCGTGTGACTGAGTCTCGTTTTAGGTAAACCTGGAAATTTTTAAATGAACAATAGAAAGATAGTAAGGAGTACAACGAGGGAAACTGCAAACAGGCAAAAACTTGATGCCATTCAGAGCAGCCCCTGAAACTTTTTTCACTTTGTTTGTTAAACATCTGTCTAGTTCTGCTGTTATTACACAACTTAAATTTATCTCTGTCAAATTTTAAACGGCACCTGGTACGCAATCATATGCCTCACGGTACGTTAGCAGCAAGAGGGGAGACCATTTGACATTTTTAACTTGTCCCTGTGGGATATTACAACTGCAGGGTGCTACAAGGAAAAGTGAACAAAAAGGAAAAAAAAGGAGTGCCTCAAAATCCAACATTCTCTTGTTAAAATTCAAGAAATTAACACAGATCACTGTTAATACATAATCGTGAAGCAAGCACATCATCACATACGATCAAGTATATTGTACTGTGTAGCCCAAACTCTAGGTAAGAAGTTTAGTTAAGAATTAATATTTTATTCTACTTATGCCAAAAAAATTCTTTGTATGAGCAAAGCCACAGAAAGGAAGACAACCGACCCAGTTTCAAGAAACTAAACAGACTGTGACACCCTGTGTGATCTTTGAGAGAAAAATAGAAGCATATCAACTAAAATCACTGTTTGCAAAACCCAGCATATAATCAGTGACATTTTGGGCACTGATTTGTTTTGTTTTGTTTTAATTCTTGCCCCTCCACCTCAGAGTTACAGGAAGTCTTTCCAAATCCTACAATACAGAAAGAAACAAATCATCCTGGCTGCTCTAGTCAAAGCCACACAGAGAACAGATTCAGGAAGTCTTTATATGAGCAAGAAAAAGCAGCAGAACACGTTTATTGAGCAAAAGAGGGCCAGTGGAAGAAAGGTGCACACAATGCCTAGTTAATAATAGGACAACTAGTAACTATGAAAGAACGAATACTGGCCCCAAAACCCCCAGATGGTGAAAAGGCTGGGTCATGACACAGCTCATGCCAGGGAAACCAGGTTAAAAAAATGAAAGCTTCTGGTCTAAATTCCAATATTATTCAGTGACAACACCAACAAAACCTAAACTGTTCCTCTCATGCCTGGTGGTGGTTTGAGTTCGGCACAAACTCTGAAAAGGCAACATAAGATCTAGCACAAACTAAGCAAAAAGCTTTGGTGATGTATTTCAACTCATGCTGAACTTCAGGCAGAATCCCAGAAATTAACCTCATTAATGAAGTGTGCTGAAGGTTCACAAGTGACGTGAGAGCCTCCAGGACACAGACCTAGGGGTCCAATAGTCTTGAAGCTCAGTGTGGAAAAATCTACTTACCTGTTTAAAAAATCCTCTGCAATACTGGTGGCCTCCACTGCTAATATGCCAGAGCCCTTAACCTGCATCAGTAATTACATATTAAAATAAAGGATAAGAACCCATCTGCTGGAAGAGCAGAGATGAAGCTCATCATACCAGAATAATTAGATATTCTATTCGTATCATCTTGTAGTCCAGTTTTCAAACCATGCAAGGTAAATTCCAGCAGCAGGATTAACCATCTACCTGCATTTGTCTCGGAAAGGAGAGGAAAAAGGACTTTTCTCCTGCTAAATAGCCCAGTACCTGAAGGAGAGCTGCAGCTGAGGGAGTCTTAGGCAAAGAACTGGAGAGGAATGATTCTGCAGGGTGCTGCAGTATTTAAACCGTTACATTAACAATGCTGAGCTGACAAACCCACACTGACAGTTGCATCAGGTATTTGCTGTCTGTTCAAGCGAGAGCCCAGCTCCTGCAGAAAACAACCCAAAGATGTTACAAACACCGAGTGTTCGGACAAATTACACCAATTCCCCTTGTGGGGAACGCAATACTTTCAGCCATCAACACTGAATGCAGTGCTGGAAGCTTTGTAAGTCTTCTCTGCCCTTTCTTATCCCTCGCACTAATTAATCTCAGTGGGATTTTGTAAAATAGTGAGAACAGTAACCGTAAAATTGCATTCAAAAACCATTTCTAAACTGGCACGAGTTACTTCCCCCACCACTGCAATTTCAGAAACCCCAACTGCATTAAGAAACCCCTAATGAAAATCAATGGCATCAGGATGTCACACCATGGAAACCAAGCCTCTTCAAAGCACGGAGTGGCTCCATGTGCTGGGGATGGGAGTAAGGGAAAGTGTTCGGTATTTTTTGGTTTGGTGTTTTTTCTTTTTTTTTTTTGACATATCTCCTTTCAAGCAGGTGTTCAATGTTTCCTTTCAAAGAAGGGCCAGTGGCAGAGTATTACACCTGTACTACGGCAGGACTGTGGAATAGAAGAGGAAGAGTGATGATAGATGGGCACATAATTACCACATTTTGGGGGTTTTTAACTGACATAATTTAGAAAATACTTTCATTTTTAAATAAACATTGCCTTATAAATTACTGTCATTAGAGGTATTAGCTCATTTTAGGGTGAATTCTCATGACCATAGCTAGGGAAATCACTAGTTAGGCAAGAACTTTACGCTATTTAAATCATAGGACAAGCAACATCAATACATAAGCAAAAATATATAATTTAAATATTTGCACAGACAAAGAAACAAAATTATCTTCCAGGGTTTTTTAGAGCACACTAAATCAAATATATTCTCTTCTGATTGAAATCTCTATTAATAAATTAAGAGACTTTTTGCAGCATTCTTATTACTTCAGAACAGATGCTGGATCATGAAAGTTCAGCAGCATAAAATATGGTAAAGTCACACCTACAGCAGTAAAAAATGGGGAAGAAAAAATCTAAAAGAACTTGGTGTAAAAAGGCCAGAAACACAGGGGGCAGATGTTGATGAATTGCATAAAAATTGCCTTTTCCAGGCTCCTCACCTTACAATTTGATATTGCAGAACACTGTGCATTTGCAAATCTCACACAAAGATAAACACAGAGACGGGGAGTCTCAGGAGTCTGTGAATTACTAGCAGTGAACGAAAAAGCAGACTATAGAGGGATTTTCCTCAGGCATAATCTCAATTTTGCTAGCATTTTAAACAACAGTTTGAATTATCACTTCAGAGGTTCAGCTTTGGCTATAATAAAAGCTAATGAATTTTTGTCATCCTGATACATGTTTGTCATAACTTCAGTATCTCTGCATACATTAACAAATAAATATTAGCAGAACCTGAATATAAAATCCATCGACAAAACTCTGCAAAGCCAGTTTTAAATAATGAAACAAGAAATCTTCCCATAGGTTTAAATAAGAGGCCAAAATAGGTACTGTTTGTAAACATTAACAGTGTATGGCATGACCTCGATTTCATTTCAATGCAAACTGTCTCTTTCATTGAGAAAACACTTTAGTCTGTTGGCAACAATTCAAGTAATACCTACTATTTGCTTGCATTTGTAACTTATAGTATATTTGGGTAGAGATAAATATATACAATTTTTTAATTTTATTTTTTTTTAAATTAGAACTTTCCAAATGCTGCAAAATTGAGCTTTTGATTTAAAGTGCTTTAAAAGCACTTTACCAGCCCCAGCTCTGCCTAAGTAGCTTTGCCAGTGCTGACAAGCAGCATGGATGGCACCTATCCAAAACCTAAGCAACAATTCTGGTTTTTTATGTAACCAAAATGGTGTTATTTATATAAACATGAATACAGAGCTTCACAGTTAACTGTCTTCTCTTTCCTTTTGTTATTGTGGGATTTACAGTGGACCAGAGAAGTAAGGTGGTCTTTGTTTAGGAAGAATGTCAGACTTGGTATTGAAACACCAACCTTCAAATCTTTACACTGAAATTTTTACTTGCAATGGAAGCCTAGGAAAAAGACAGCAGTGCTTTCCAGCAGCTTTTTCCAGTGGTTAAACTGACTTCTATATGGACTTTAATAAACAAAGAAACAAACATTAACCACTTAAAGCTCTTGATACACACACACATCTATATCCCTATCATTATGAATGTTATTCTGCAAGGTTATCACATTCCTGCAGCGTTTTTGTTTATAGAGAGGCCAAGTCTCCCCTGACTCAGGTTTGTAGTTGCATGGCAAAAAATTCTTGTATTATGGGTCCTTAGAGTAAGACAAAGATCCCCTCCTGAACTTCATTTCATAATTCTCTTACACTATATGGAGCTCTCAGTGCCTTATCTACTTCAATCACAATGTCAGAATCTAATTTTATTTATTGGGTCTTGTGACTGTATTAGTGCCATTTAAATTAGTGTCTGCTTGCAGTTAGCCCACACTGAAATTACCAAGTGACAATAGTATTCTTGCTCTCTTTGTATAAGAAACAAGATTGGCTGGTGGGGTTGTTTGGCCATTACAGAGCGTTACTACTTTTTCATGTTTCAAACGTCATACCCGTGATACTGTGGACAAGATAAAGCAAAAATGATTTAAATACATAGTTCTCTGTCCAAACAGCCTTAGTCCAAGTGATATAACATGAATAAAATCCCATCCAAACAGCATTTGAATAGATAATGCAGCATGGTTCTACGGAGGGATTTCTATGGATTTTTTCTCACCCCCCTCTTCTGTCCTCTGTGAAAGTCATAACCCTGGGGTTTAGGCACTACAATTAAATGGAAAAGTCAGAATATTGCACTAATCAGCTCTCCATCACACAGCCTGATCCTAGCAATAAATCCAACTAACTACTCTCTGGTACAATATTTGAGGAAGAGAGCTGCACATTTATTGGCCACAAGGACAACACTGTTAATTAGCTAAACCAGGGTGCTACACACAATGAAAACCCATCCACTTCATCATCTGATTTTATCAGGCTACAGGAAAGCCAACTCAGTCAATTGTGATGCACACAAGTTCTAAAGTGTACAATTAATTTTTTGTTTATGGCTATAAATCTTCTGGTTTCAAATAACTGATCCTTGTCAATGGGACAAATGACAGATATACTTGTGACAAAAATTGTAGGGTAAAGATGCAAAATCTCCCCCAGCAACTCAAACATTCTTTCAAACTTCTCCAATCTTATGCATTTTCAAAAGCCATTCGATATAATTTTGTAATCAATGGTATTTCTCCAAACTACCCTATAGACAAAGCTATGCTTTAAAGTATTTCTTCTCCACTTCATCTTCCCAGGCCAAAAAAGGCATCACACATCATTTATACTGTTCTCCTGAGTCCCCTTACACTGTCTTCACCAATATAAAACAAATGGAAATAAGCCACATCAAAATCTATACATAGTCCACTGAAGTAATAAATAGCCTTTACATTCTTCTGGATGTTTTTTCATTATGCCTGCTGTTGGGGACAATTTTTGTCATGCAAATTTATGGGCACATTAGGTATAATAATTCTGTTTTGTATTTTATCTCTGCAGAAACAATATTAGGAGCTGTTCTATTCATCTGAGTGCAATAAAACAGTTATGCTTTTAACACATCTTATTTGCCTATGAATAGCTTTCAGCAAGATAACCACAGGCTCCTTTTTATCAGCATATTAACATTTAATGTATGTTTGGACTCAGGGCCTGTGTGTTTGTTTTAAAGCAAGATTATGACATTAAGATTTGTGAAGAACTCCCCATTGGTGTCAGTGGGGAGCAGTTAAATGTGACTGACATGAGGCTGTGTCAGTCACAGCCTTACCTAAGTTTGTTTTTTGTGCAAGACATTCACTGGAAGACTTTAAATAGGTGGTGCTTGCTCGCACTTGCTCTGAAGAGAGTAATTTCTGAAGTTCAAAGGGAAATGTCTCCATGTGCAAACCCTATCACTGATAGTATCCTAAAAGTGTTCTTTTATTTAAGTCAGGATGAAACGGGAGCAAAGACCTGCTGTTTACAATTCAAACTGGGTTAACTTTAAACTGGGTTCTTGTGCCTGGAGGAAGTAGATGAACAGTCCAGGCTGGCAGATCTGGGTTAGCAGTCCTCGACTGACTGCCTGTTAAAAGAGCAGCGAGGCTGCTCTCCCACTGACACCGCTGTTGGTACAGTGCATGTGCTCACAGGGGAAGTGGATTCAGCCTACAAAATCAGCACACAGCAGGTTAAATACAATGATAAACAAATGTGGCAGTATCCAGCTCTAGAGGGACACCAGCAGCTGATGTATTCGCAAGATAGCAACGCTGAGATATACTAACAGTGTCAAGCATTTCCAAGAAATGAGAGTTGACTTTAAGCACGTAGCTTGGCTCCCTTTCGGAGGAAGGCATTATAGCTGGGAAATTGCAGGGGGTAGAGGCTAAATCGACTTAAATTCAAACATTTTGCAAATATTGACTGCATTTCTTTTTCATGGGCAATCACAGTTGCTACCAATTGATTGTGCAGAGTATACATACACATGAAGCTAATTTTTGCTGAAGCAAAATACTACATAAAATACGGAATTTATGTTAGTGAATAGTATAAACTTTGGGAAGATTGACTAAGTTAGGCCTAAGCAGTCTCATAACAGAATTTCTGATAGGCTAGCTTTATTTTCCTACCTGAGAGAGTGCTACAATATCAGCTAAAAAGAACATTTCAGCTGGATAAACAAGACTTGAAAATAAATTCAGTCATAACCAAACTCATTTTGTCTAATTTTGCCTTCCAAAGATTGAACACGCACTGCCTGTTCCAGTCATAAAAATTAGAAAGTTTAATTTTATTAAGATAAAGTCACAACTGTTTGCAAACAGACAGTAATTATGGACCTGTCAAACCAAACTGATTTGAATAGAAGAGAACTACTCAAACTTTCTAATCCTAATTTTGGTAGGCAAGTACAACATATCATTACAAAACATCACATCAGTAAACTTATGACCGCAGAAAAACAGCTGAATACGTTAGGGCAATTGAAAACAATTCCATTCAAATAAAATTTTAAGTGCTAATCTGGACCTGCAGACATGAGAATTAAAATACGGGTGACACTCTGTGCAATCCTATTCATTTCCTCTAGATTTTTTTTCATATGTCTATGCTGATTAAAACGAGCATTTGCTGAAATTGCTGTATTGGAACAATAACTATCAGCAATGTAATGAGCATCAAATCCCATTCTGATTTGTCACATCTTTAAAAGCCAAATTTCCTATGAAGTCACTGTAGAAATCTGAAAACTATCATGGAAAGGCAGTGGAAAAATACTTGTTTTAACAAGTAATGGATTTAATGCTTTTTTTTCTTCTATTTTAAAAAGACCTTTAGTTCTTCATCAATGACAGTTACGTTTAGGAAAATAAACCCATTCCTCAAATGTGCATTTCTAGTCTAATAGCAGAAACTAATATCCTGATTAATATTACATGAACATTCCCATTATCGGCTCAAGCTGACCGAAAAAATAAATGCCTTCATAATGCCTATTTTCAAGTTCAGTGTGCTCCTCTTGTCTTCCTATAACCACTTTTTCTGTAATCAAAATATTTTGGTGTTACAGAACCTGCACGAAAGCAGATCAGCACATGCAGACATGAAGGTACTTCCCAGTTCTTTCCCTTGTTGGATAGCTCTGATCACCTGCAGGAACAAGGCACTCATGACTCCCAGAGCCTGAGCCCTGCAGCTGCCAGAGCTGCTCTGCATGAAGCTGGGCAAAGACATTGGCTGAAGTCTGACCCCTATGATCGGTACTTAGGATCCCGATACTTTTCTCTTGCCCCAATTTTATTAGATCTTAGATAATGGATTCTATTGATGAATGACTCCTCTATTTATTTGAATACTAACCTTTTGTTCGCTCTCAGCTCAGTTCAAGTTGTAAAATGTCTCCAAAGACATTCTATATATTGCAGAAAGACATTAAGTTCCCCACAGGAGTAAGGTCTAAATAATATTTTAACTTATACAGCTGAAATGAGTAACAAAATTCCACACAGAACTACAGCTATTAGCTGCCCTTCTGATACAAAAGTGTTTTCTACTGAGTAGTCTACAGCAGTTATATGAATGACAACTTCCATTAATTCATCTCCTTCACTCATTTTTCATTTACATCAAAGAAGTCCTGTCTTTTTTTTGTGCTGTTCCCAGAAATGTGAGAAAATTGGATAATCAGTCTTGAGGTACTAGTGGTAAAATTAATATCTTCCTTGCACATATATTTCTTAATAGCTTTTCTATTCTGCAATAATATAAAATATTTTACTTTCACTGCAGTTCTCAATTTTATTACCAATGCCTTAAAAAGTTTTTTTTCAGTGAAAAGACAACTTTTGTACAAGTAAGAAAAATCTACCAATATACCTGTCTTGGGGTGACTTTATGATACGTATCTCAAACCAGGACAATACCTATGCTGTTTGCTGACACCATCTTTTCTCCTTCAAGCATGTAAATGGAGGGAAATGCTTTCATTTAGTTTGCTTTAATCTGTTTCTAAAGACTCTAATTTTGCTTTTCCTATTTTTGTGAGAAGTCAGATGACGTTCATTCCCAAACCATGAAGTGATACTGTTGTATGTGGTAAACTTGTCAAAGAAGCACTGTTCTCTTCGATTTCTAAGCACCGAAAGTACACGTTGCAGGCTTCAGGTTGCAACGTGCCAGGCATTTACATGCAGCAGACAGCAAGACACCTGACTTGTAACTATTTTTCATGTTCTTTGATTTTTTGAAAATTAGAACCAAAAATGTGTCCATCTTTTGCTGTCTCTGGTGGCTTTGGATACGCCAGGGAGCCGCACGGCTTTCTGACAGTGACTGATGGAAGTGCTGAGCACCTCTGACAGTCAGACCATGCACCTATTACTTTTCTGTTGTTTTTCTTGCCACAGAGTGTTTTTATGGCTTTCATCTTTGCACAGCTCATCTCTTCATAGTTTAATGATGCATTTCCTGTATTTCTCATGAGAGTTAAAGTTCCATATTCAATCTATTCCCCTGTTGTACCTGAAGTATTCGACTAGAGGTTCTTCCCTATGGATTTTCCTACATTCTTACAAAATACAGCTTTGACAGAAAATATTTGTAATGTTTAGAGCTATGAGTTGCAGCAGTTGAACTAGAGGCAGTTCAACACAACCTTTTCCAACCAAAAAAAATTCCAGACTCCAAACAACTGCTCAAGCTCTCTCCCTGCAAGCTCAGGTCCCAGGACTGCCTCCGCAGGTGGAGGACAGCTCACCATGAGCTCCTTCAAGGGGAGCTGCACTGCCTCTGTCACTCCAAACAAGCCAGACTTACTAGTACTGCACCTCCTGGGCAAAGAGAAAATTCACTAAGTAATTCCCCTTTCACACTTGCCAAGCAGCTTTAAGAGGACAAATATTTTCTGTAACTAAAGATTTGAGAACTGCAGCAATGCTGAAGGGAATGGGGAGAGACAGACAGCAAAAACAGGCACAAGCAGCAACAGGCAAAAGTTCATCCAAACCATGGGACTTAACTGTTCTCAGTTTGTGATGAAACCACTTCTGCTGTTGCTGTCAAAACTGCAGGGTCTGCCTAAAAGCTGAGTTCCTGCCCCCAGACTGTTTAAGATATTTATGCACAGCCCCACTATTCTTCCCTCAGTAGAAATGCAGGAACCAATATAAGTACCTTTCAATACAAAGAGTTAAACAAGTGCTTAAAAAGCTCCGCCTTTAAGTATTCAAATTTTCCTACCAAAAAAAAAAAATCATCACACCTTCAGCCATTATGAGCACGGATAGAGAAATCAACCTTCTTTATGTGCCAAGGTTTCATTAGTAAGAGATAAAAGGAGGGAGCATTATAAACATGGCACGAACAATTTTAAAGATTGAGGAATCACACATCAGATGAAGGCTGAAATGGAGTTAAGATGACACAAAACAAGCCATTTTCAACAGGCCCATTCCAATCACATCATGTCCTGAAAACATCAAACTGAACGCAACTGAGACGTGAGAAAATGGCAGCAGCATTTTCAGAGTTTAAATCCAATTTTTCCACATGAGGTGAAACTAAACCAGGAATAAAATTAAGTCATGGCTGAAAGAGGTAATTTGTAAAGCAACATTACAGCCTGTACATTTGAAGTTGATTTTTTCCTGTAAAAAAAGCCCTAAAATATGCTGAATTGTTAAGGAATGAGCTAAATACATCTGAATACACCTGAAGTAATCTTTTTATTAACATTTTGACAATAGATGTTGCAACGTGAAAGAATTATGACAGAGCCAGATACCTCCTGTGTCTCTGTACTTGCTCCAAGCCTTTGTTGAATACTTGCCACATGATCTTGCTGTAGTGCTGAAACCATAAGGATTAAAAATGATGCAGTGATAGTAACTCTAGAGCAAGCTTTCATTCAGGGTGAGGATGACAGCTTGATCACACCAAACCTTCCGGTGTGATGGGAATGAGTCCAGCACAATGCCAGAGTTACCTGCAGACTCCACACATGCTATGCTGGCAACAAGGCACACATCTCTTCTGCTGCAGGTGTGGTTGCATGAAGGTAACTGGGAAGGTGATAGGTTACATTTAGAGAAAAGTCAATAAAATGCTCATCAGTACAGAGATTACATCAATCAGCAACCCCATTATGGATATCAATCAGCAAACAACTTAGAGGTCCTACAAACAATTACTTCTATTAACCCTTGCAGTAGCCAAACAAAGTAGCACGTGGTGAGATTATTTGAAACAGTGCTGATGCACTTCATTTTTCAAGGAGTCCCTTAATATGTTACTCAGCATTTTCAAATTAAAAGAATTTTTATTGAGGTCAGCCAGCACAAATTTAAAGTTACCCAGAACACTGTCCTAATGCCATAGAAGACATATGTGTGATGTAGGAGGCTTTATTTGCCCGTAACTTCACAAAAAGACCTACGCTTTTAGCATCCTACTTTGTGTATTTGAAGAAATTAAACTTCCACACTTATTTGCAATGGAAAAGCTGAGTAACTAATAAGAATCAGTTTCATTTTATATTCTTGACACCTCTTCAGTATTTTAGAGCACACAGTGTATTACTTAAGTATATCATTAAAGCTCATGGAATAATCAATATTAGAGTGATAAAGCCAAACCACCCTGTGTTTTTAGATATAATTTGATAATAAAAATGAAACTTACAAAACAAATTGTTCTCTGAGGCTGGACATGAATCTATGTCGAAGAACACAGAACCCAAAGAGATTAAACAAATTCTGACTATTCAACAAAAGTTATCCAAATTTGCTAGATTTTTGCAGAAAAAAATGTACCTAGGAAATGGCCTGGAATCTAAGAAGGAAGGACAAAATTAGAACAGGAAAAGGAAAGCAAAAATACATCAAATGTCTCACTGAAAAGTTAAAGTGCTTCCTCCTGTATACTATTTTTGGAGGGGGCAAAGATTAGAAGAAGATTAACATCACATCAAAGTGAATAATTATGTATCCTACATCTAGACAAAGTGCCTGATCTTAAGAGCACTTGTGCTGATTAACTCCTGTGTGTAACTGAAACCAAATGATAGTATTCTCCAGTCTATGTCAATAAAATTGGGAAGGGAAAACTGCAGGCAATTGAGGTAATTAATCCTGGAATAAATCTGTTCATAGGCAATCCAAACTGAGTAAGTTTTCAGCTCCATTTTACACTAGTTCTCAGGTAAGTAAATGAAAAAGTAATAGACACAAATTAAACATTTTCATTTCACAGTGCTAAGCATTCACTCATCACCCATGAAGCTCATTCCTCATCCCTTGGGCATCGATTGCGGCAGTGCCTGCTTAATAAATGAGCACCAATTATTCAGAATTATTAAGAAATGTACTCAGTACGTACTCCCCTCTTTCACGTACATCCAAGAGTGCATAGCAACAGTCTGGCATACAAAATATCAAGGCACAGGGCAATTACAACACGTAAATAAACTTAACAGAGAAACAATAGTGCTAGTAACTATCTCTAGCACCGATTGCACTGTTTGGGTTCTTCTTTAAGAAATACAGTCTCAGAGCTACAAAAATATCCTCAGAAGTCGTGTGTTACAAAAATCAATAAAATTATTGTTCCAATGAGCAACTTTCCCATTAAATATTCAAATATACATATAGTACCTCTTTTTCAGACAATAGTTAATGGAACTACAGATTCAATACTTGGAATTATTAATTGCTATACCTTTTATACCATTTCTTTGTATTACTTAAAATGAACGCAGTTTCAATACTAAGACCTAACTAATAAGATAACTATAATAAACACCATCTGGTAAGTATCACAATATCCCCAACACCACTGAATCTCCCCAGCATGCTCTGCACAGCATAAAGATTTTGAAAAGATAATAAAATGTTGACTCAGGAATGCTTTTTAATGAAGAAAACCTCTTGGCTTCGACTAATTTTTAACTGTGTTCAAGCTTCCCCCTCACTGTTTTATTTCTGGATAATTTCCCACAACGAGTTTATAATATTCTTAATTTAAATATTTAATATTTGTTGAGCATTTGGCTAATCTATGCCAAGACTGAATAAAGTTTAAGTTTTCGTTTTTTCATTTTTTGTTTTTCAGCTGTCCCTACTCTTAACAACCATTCTCAAATCAGCTTTTCCTGAGCAAATCTCCAGAACATTGTTGGCTATTTAAACCCCACAGCCCTTATCTGAAAAACCACAGACTGTTATACATCCATTACTCAAAGAGCTGACAACATTCTACCATCTCTGGGAGGTTTTTGAGCTCTCATCCATATCATTTCTATAGCATAAGAATAGTGCAGCTACATGGCTGCCAAGGCCTGCAGGGGTTTGGTCAGAATTACTTTCATCACAACTATAGATGCTGACATTATTCTGTAATGCTAATTTAAGAAAGTTTTTACGGATTGGATGAGAGAATAAACAGTACCACTTTGTAGATTTTATTTCTGGGGACTCTTACAATTTGACTGCTTGAGAATACAAAAAAAATTTAAAAATTTCAGGTCAGAATGATAGTTTCTAAGTTAGTAAATAAATCCATGCAGACTTCCGAGAGCAATTACAGGCAGATAAAAACGATAGCACATAAAGGGAAAGCTTTCTTCATACACGTCACAGCAAACAATGCCATTTGTTTTCCTGTAGGAAACATTGTACCATAGGGTACAACAGCACACAACTGTTTTGTTACTTTCCTTACACTCCTTTCTTATTCCCACTCCCAGGTTTTCTTACTTTTATCTGACCAGGAGTCACATTAGTGCCCTGAACACAGAGTACCACAAGCAGACAAGGATTTCTGTAGCAGCAAATGCCCAAATACTTAGAAACTTACAGTATTTAGTATTTTAAATTCAGAGAAACAGCTGGAAACATTTTCAAAGTCAAAAGCTGCCAAAATACAATACTTTCTCATTTAAGCATCTCTTCATACGACTGCTGAGGAGGCTCATCAGACAACAGGCTACACTGTAAATCTTATTGCTCTCAAGAGGACTGCAGCTCCACGACTAGTTTAGATGTCTCTTACACTGATTAAAATTAGCATTTAAAATATACACAAAGGGAATATTTTCTGAAAACTAATAGTCAGGTTAAGGCTTTGTCTTGTTCTGCATTTCCAAGTTTCACTGATGAAGCTGCACCTGTTCAATTCAAATCACATATACTGCTCAGCAGGTTTTGACTTCATCAGAATTTCTGATATAGACAATTTCCCTACAGAAGTGTTATTTTGCCTGATTAGTATTTGGGGTGTTCTGATGGCATTTGCTCCATCTACACTAGAGGGATAACAGGGTTTGGCTCCAATTGCATCTGCAGCCATAGTTGCCTACACAAGATGGTCCAGCCTGTGCTCGTCATTGGTCTGGCTCATAAAAGGTAATTAAATGATTCACAAGTTCTTCCCAAGCCATCTAGAATCTGTGCTGAGTTCCAGACAGGTAAACATAGGGCCAGAACACTTAAATTTAAGAAAAATGCAGTGAAAATGCTGTGGCATCATTTAAAACCTGCCATGGGAGCTTGCCAACAGACATCCCGCATTGTGTCTATGACACACTCCAGCTGTACTTCCAATGCTACAGACAGGGCTGTGTAAACACAACTCCTATAGCAGAGGACATAATCCAGAGCAGGGATAAAATTACCCTGTAGAAGCCACAGCACCTACTGGCCCAAAAGTGACACAAGTGTTATGCAAATGGTATAGCACGGGGCATAATGAGCCTGCTGCTCTCACAGCTTCCCCAGTGTCTGTTAAATCCCACCACATATCCCCTTTACATATCAGATTCCTGACAAGAGACCATAAGATAAAATTTACCCTGGGCCATTTTCTTGACTTGCGAATTTGCATTCATGGGACAATATTGCTCTAAGTGACAACTTTATATTTGTGTTCATTTTTACTTTGATCTTTCTGAATATTAATTAGAAATACTTCCTTCTCTTCATCATGTCTCTTTTGGCCAGTGCAAAACCAGAAATCAGCAGGGGGTGGGGAGTGCAGCGGGAGGTTGAGTAAAATGCAGCAACATGAAGCATTCTGCAAAATCTTAGAAGTGTAAATCGATTCGTACAATACCCTGATGAGCAAGAGACATGTTATCCCATTTTATGGGGATCTGAGACACAATTTAAGTGACTTGCCTGAGGCCAGAAGTGTCGGACTGGGGATTAGAGATCCTGGCTCCCATTCTCTTCCCTCTACTATTCTGACTTATAACTGCAAAAAGGAGGCAGAGCCTGACTCAAGAAATGGTATTAAAGAAAAACCAAAGAAATTCTGGTGCCAGACTATAACATATGGTTTGCCTTGCAGATGATCATCAGCAATGTTTAGGCAACAACTTAGATTTTGGCAGATGAAAATTTTTGTGGTTTTTTTGCCAAATAATACAGAACAAAGCCTCTGTAAAATACCTCAATTCAGTGTAAAAATACCTTGAAATCTGACTGAAATTTTAATAGAGAGATCTGAGACAACATAAGACATTGTTGAAAGACGAGAAAATCATGTGCAAAATGGAAATTTGGTAAGATTTTAAAAGTTAGGGGAAAGCAGTATTGGATATTTCTTGACGCTGGTGCTCCCTGCATCACTCAGCACTTGTTGTTTGCTATTGGCAATGTAAATCTTACCTGATGTTAGGAGAGAAAACAAGCATGCAAGTACCCTGAAAAGACTGTAACTGGGTTTCTTTGGCCCATGTTCAGGGAAAGCAGTGACAGGGATCAGGGCATCTATTTTGTATCCATGCTGTATTGTAGTACCTTTTTATAACTCCTAAGTAACCTATAAATAAGTGAATGATGCAGTTTCACAATATAGCAGTGCTAAGTAATTTTTCCCAAACTCAAATAAAATGCTTTTTATAGATTTGGGAATGCAAATCAAAGATACAACTTCACCATCCCAGAACAAGGTACATTAGTACTTCATGCAGTAGGCTAAGCTAACAATGATCTGATTCTATTCCCATTTTACTCTCCCCTCTTTTTCACTGCCCCCAAATCCCTCTTGGTTTTGTCTGACAAACTAACAGAACAGCTCCTAAGAGAAGCCACAGCCTTACAAAAGCCAAGAAATTTTGCCAATAATGTTAAAGGAAAATAAAGCAATAAAAGTGGAAAATTTCTGCGAAGTTTACCGATATGTTTATGCACAAGCCTCAAAACACTCCTTTTTTCCAGTAGAAGCCACTACATATCAAATCTTACCTTCTGGAGGCTTCTCTTTGACTTGTTCCTAGACTCAGAACTTACTCTGGCATGGTCAGACCTCAGAAAATAGGAGAATGTGCCCCAACTAAGAACACAGCAGCATTCTCACAAAAATTGTACATTCACAGAAAGAAAGAATTAAGCAGCACGGGACTAAGAGGAAAAAGATCCAGAAGGGAAGATAGAGAGTCTCCAGGGAAGAGCAAAACTAGGAATTAAACACACCTGTTGTCTTGTTCCTTCCCAGTATCTATGCCTGGAAATGAAAATTATTTTCCAAATAATTTCATTAAACCAAAAGCATATGTGTTCTGCAACACTTGTCCTTAAAATCCCTGTTATTTTGTCAAACACTTCAAACTCATCTTTGGAAGCTTTCTTGACATCTCTTCACCCTACCCAGCACTGCTACGGCTGAAGAAGTGCCTTCTCAAGCTGACCAGCCAAGTGCTGGTGGCCACAGCAAGGAGCCACGATCCACACGGGGACTGCAGCCTCTAACAAGTGACAGGAGAGAGTCTCTGGTGCAGGGGAAAGAAGTCCCAGTCACCGTTATCATAAAGAATGGAAGGTACAAAGATCCCTTCCTTCAAAAGCCTACAAGTTTGTCTCTAAATTAAGAAATAAAAGAAGCTGGAGTGTTGGGGTGTTTTTGTGGCTGCCGAGCCTCTAACTCAACCTTCTTCCAAAAAAAAAAAAGAAGAAACACAACAACTAATATAAGTTATGGTTCTTAACTGCCTCAGGAACAATTTTATCTGAAAAAATAATGGCCTGCAATAAACTCAGAGCACACTGGAGACTGAACAGCATTCCAAGGAGAGGAAATGAGTGATTCATCTTGCATTTACAAGGTACATCCTGAAGTAATCATTAGAAGCTTTTTTTTGCATCTTTTGAACAAACCAGTCATTGATATAAACAGCTCTGCAGGAAAAAATGTTAAGTGCCTGCTTAAGTTCGGGAGACGGGAGAAGGAAAAGGGGATTTTCTTCCTTGAAATGAAACATGCCTTTGCTCCCCACAGATGGGAGAGCTTCCAAGGCACCGGGTGTTACACAGACTGTTTCCAACTGAGTTGTGCTCTTGCCACAATAGCAAAATCACTTGAAATTAACTCTTCATAGAAGAACTTCTTGAAGCTGGGTTCCCCTTACTTCACAGAAAGCCAGATTCCGGTTGTTCCGTAGATAACGTAGGCATTTTGCAACAGACGTACAGTCTGCTCCACAGAATTGGCAGGCAGTGCATTTTGTATTTAAGGAACACCACCAAATATTATGAAAACAGCATCTGCCAACACTTTATGTAGTGCAGTCTGTGTTCCAATACCTACATAACTGACACACAGCCTTTAGTGTTAGACTTCAGCATCAATTGGAAAATAAGTTTTCCAAGATAATTCTGTCTTTCAAGTACGGGTTTCCCACAACGTCTAAGCATATTTGGTAAAAGAAAGACTTCCATTCTTTCATTTATAAGCAGAAAAAGCATTTTAAGTAGAGTCAGCGATATGAAGGCAGGCAAACATTCCACAGAGCTGCAGAACACGTCACACAGGAATACAGTCCTGGACCAAGAAGCCTAGCACATTGTTTCACTATAAGCGGTAAAAGAAACAAAACTGCTCAATGAAAAAGTCCTGAAATCATTGCAGAGACTAAAATGAAATTATTTTGATCTGATTTTTTAAATTTTATGATGTTTCTAATTATTTTTTTTTTACCTGGGGTGGAGGTTGGGAAATGAGAAACTTAAAGTACTTCTACTCATTAAAGAAAACTTGGGAGACAGACCTACAAGTTCAGCTAAACACAGAAGACACAGTGACTGTGATTTTTTTTATACCTCACAGTAAAAACACATGGCCTAGACACACACAGTGTGATTAAACAAAAGTTCCCTAATGCTCAAATTAGTGTGTTCACACTGCCTGTGTGAGTTTGCACTAACAGCACTGACTGACAACACTTCTGGTCTGATGAAGGATTATTTTTTACTTGCTGAGATTAAAAATACTTTGAGTAATATTTCCACTTATCACAACTGTTATTAGCGCTGCATTAAGGCAAAAGACAGGGCATGAAGCATGACAGAACATCAGATCAATTCAGAGATCCCTGTCTGTGACAGAACAATCAATACACAACATGCCAAAGAAGCTGTTTTTTACTTCCGTAGCATCTGACACCTCTCCCTACAGGGAAATGTGCTCAAGCACAAACAGAAACAGCCCCCTCCCCTTCATGCATTTATATATTTCTTTGAAAGCGACAGTCAAGTCATTCCTATCGTACTTCATCTATTTTCCTCAGCTACTTCATCTATTTTCCTTCACCTATTTTCCTCAGCTTCATCTTCAAACCATGTGTTGCTTGTATCATAAACCACTCAGGGAACAGAATCACAGGGAATTAATTTTTTGGTGAATTAACATCTGTTCTTCCTTTCTCCAGTTTGATCCTAGCTCCAAACTACAGACTTTAGTGTCATTGCCACAGTGGTTTTATGAGTCATAAACTAAAAGGCTTCACATTTCATGCCAAAAATAAAAAAGAATTTACACAGATTCTGCAATATTCCCATGTATCAAGTAAGTATTTCCCAAATATTTTCAAGGGAGCAGGTTTGCAATAAATATTGTATAGCTTTCAAACTAGACTAATCCTCTTTATTCTCCAAAATTCCTAAGCTAGGATTTCTGGAACCTAGAAGATATTTTTATCTACTATTTTGTTCAAAAATTAACTAGGATTTCAAAATCGCATAAGTGACTGTCACAAGGCATTCAAATCTCTTTGCTGAGAGTGGAATAGAAAGTCAGCTCCTTTTATTTCATACTAGTGCCTGGAAATACAGCTGTTGCAGGTCTGGTAGTAGTAACTGTTGTGCCTGCAGAACAGCAGCCCAGCAATTCCAAATACTCCAAATATAGCTGGGTCAAGTCTGTGCAAAAAGGCATCAGAAATCCAAAAGAGGAGATAAACTTTCAAAAACACTGCCCAAAAGTCATTTAACGCCCAGAAAGGGAGTCAGCTAAAAAGGAGCAGCTTGATCAGATACATCTGCAATATAACTTTTGGATTTGTAGGTTTTTTTAAACTATTGCTAATCCAGTCAGTGACCTGAACGTTAGGTTAGGTTCCTTTAGTTTATTCATCACAGAGATGTTATAGTTCAGCAGTCAGCAGCAATGATCACACACAGACTGAGGAGAGGAGGAAGAGGGAAAACAGAAAAAGATTAAAAGTAAAAACATAGGGTGAATATCAGTTTTTCTATATAAATTGTTGTCCCCTAAGGTATAGGCAGTTTTAGAAAAAGAATGCAGGGAGAGACAATATGTATTAAGCTGCTTTTTTTGGCTTCAAAACATCCACACCTGTACACTGGTCTACCTTTCACAGTCTTTTTTGTAACCTAGGAAAGGCTGCACTTCAAGAGCCTCAAACAGCATTAAGCAAGGAGAGTTTTTTAGCAGAAAACCTCTAGATGCTCTTGGAACCTAACAAATATAAGTCAAAGGTACACACCTCTTCACAACACCCTGCTTCCCTTTCATTTTATCCCACAGGGCCTCTGTTCATGTTGGTCACCTTAAAGGACGAACCATTGTGTAAATAATAAACTGAACACTGAATAAGGAATTGTACAGCAAAGAGAGGAAAACCAACACAGAAATACATACACAAACAGCTCTTCACTGAGGCAGAATTACACCCTGTGCTGACAGAATGTGCCAGGTGCAGCGTGGGTTATTAGCATCAAAACAATCAAGGACATGGTCTTTCTCTTTAAATTGTTCTCGTGGTCTTATACTGACATACTTTTTTCTGTTAAGAGTCCACCCATCTAACAAGCTTTCACCAAGCAGTCATAACTAATATTCACATATATTGTATTTACTGCTAACCAGTCTTAAGGCCATCGAACTTACATAAGGCTATTTTTGCTCACAAAATCAATCTTAGTGAAATTTGCAGGTCACAAGTCACAAGATCGGCTACTCTGCATAATACTGTTACAGCCAGTACTTGTGATTTAACCAGCCCGACATACACGTCCACAACTTCTCTGCCTTCCTTTTTCTGCTAGATCTACTCACACAAGAGCCTTAAGGATCCTTATTAATATACTGTAAATGGGAAAATGCATATTCATGCAAATGATTAAAATATAGGAAACTGAAATCCATGTTCTTACTCCAAAGCATAAACCAAAAATTCAAACATAAATAGTAAATTCCTGTGTGAAACATTTCAATAGAATGTCAAACATCAGTGATGAAAACGCTCCCGTAAACTGATTTGATTATTTACAGAAGACTCAAATCTTTGACCTGAAAAAGATGCACTTTCCCTGAGAAATGATTCACACATTGAATCATGTATGCCACACAACTATTTGCTTCTTAATACAAAAACATAAACAGTACTATGTTTCCTTTGAGAGTAGCTGTGAGAAAATCTTCGAGCTACTCTCCTCAAAATAAAATAGGCATGGAGGTAAATGGAATTAGCAAATAGCTTTGTTTTGGGGAAGTTAAATCATAGCTGGAAAAAGTTCCCTACAAAACCTCACCTGTAAAGAGGCTTGCTAGATAATTGTTCATTCTTTAGTGCAATCATTGTCTAAATATTTGTGGCGGTTTTCACCCCAATGTCTCTTACTCCACACCTCTTCTACCTGAAGAGTACCCTATTACAATGGCATTTCCCTGCAAGGTATCAGAGATCAAAATTTCACACAGGACTGCTGGAACAGCAGCTGAGTATGTCCCCTTCTTAATGCAAGCTGCAGGGAAATAATAGACAGAAGTATATCCCATAGAACACAAAAAATTATAACATTCATTTCACAGCACAACCATTCCTGTTTCAACCACTTCAGCTGAGACTGTTATTCAGCTTTTTTAACCCCCTGCAACTCCATCAATGACCTTTTGACTACACCATATCAATCTAGTCATAAATAATGCTTTTTATTTATTAATTACACAAACTGGTACAATATTTGAGGTAGACAGTTTGCATTTCTGATCAAGAACAGAAATGGGTTAGGACAAAGAAAACACCAAGTAACCATAACGTATAAATGAAAGTTTATGGTTTAGACACTACCAAATTTGTCAAAACAAAAAGAATTGAATGCTAGCACGGGACGCCTGGATTCTTCACAATAATCGTCAATGCTGAAAACAACTTTCCGCTCTTTAAGTTAACTGCACAACAATAAAAGTAACATTTAAAACTGTATTCCTGATGTACAAGAATTTTAGACCAAAATAAGAACTTGCCACCTCTACTGATACCACATACTGAAAAGTTAAAAAAAACCACCAAAAACCTTCAAAACCTATTTATATTGGCTAATTCTATTAATAGTGAAGAAAGCCCAGAATCTTTCTGGACACACCAGGTCAGAAAAAGTATTTAAAAGCATAGTGATCTCTGGGTAAGAGGGATAGATCAGCCCGTGTTCTGCAGCCAGCATTACTTAATTCCCGGAAATGCTTGTGAGAAGAGAAGACCAGACAGCCAAGGGTCTGGTCTCTCCAAGACCTCCAACATTCTCACAAATTTTATTTTTTCCAGTGGGTATTTTGACCCACTGGATCTGTTCAATGAAATCTTTCCGTCGAGCAAAAATGAAGAATAATTTCTATTAAGCCATTCGATTTCTACAAACTGCAGAAATCAGCACAGTAACTATATTCCATTTTTCACCTAACATTCACTGGGTTTTATGAACAGATCAGGGTCAAGTGCACTCATAAGTGCAGTTTAATTACTTCCATTTCAGTATTCACACAAAAGTCATGGGTGATTCCAAGTTTTAAGTGTCCTTATCAGATAACCAAGAAAAAGAAAGAATAAGTGGTAACCTGAGGTAACACCATAGCTGTAATTGTCAAATACAAGTGGAAAAATAAATGCTTATACTATTTCTCTCTTTAACCAGCAGTACCTAGAAAACAATTCTGTTATCCACAAGCTTCAGACATGATTTTCTTCACTACACTGTCAGACAAATGAGTTTCACCAGACACGTGTAATGCCTCCAGAACACTTCAAAAATACATATACAGTCCTTGCCATGGTCTAACACAGGGACACATCCAAGATACTGCAGGAACATGCATCCCATTCCAACCACAAGAGTTGTGGTGGCACAGACCGTGCAGGGTCTATTCCCTCCCCATGGTTCCCAGGAGGAGCACTGCTGTTCCAGGACTACTCACTGGCACTACAAAGCTACCTCAGGGCTGAATACAGGCCTCATCAATAAGTAAAACGTTGTGTTTTGCAACCCTACACAATTTAGTGTATAGTGGTGGTTACCTATAGTATTAGGTAAGTATATAGTCCCATTCTTAAATTCAAACGATAGATGACCTATGTTAAGTCAACTTCTCCAAAATCTGAAACTGTGCTTTGAAATTGCATCTCGCCTCAGCTGAACAAAAAAATCCCAAACCTACAACAAAAAAAACCCCTCTCAGTTAACTTGTTTTTGCTCTAGGCTTTCTGAAGACCTTAATTTTTACAACACGACACTGCCCATAAAGGTGACAAGGGTCTGAATCATATGTGGCTAAAACTACATTGTGCTGAAGTTCTGAAGTGGAGTGTGAAACAAGGCTGGCCATGAACTACAGATTAACCCCAAAGCAATTCACACACCCTGTGCACAATGCAAAGATGTCAATGCTGTCTGCTAAATCCTGACCAAATTTGAACATCAGACAGCTAAAACTTTGGTTGCAGTATTATGAGCTTATTCTAAGGACTTTTTAAACTTTCAGTTCGTTGGGTTTTTTTTAATCCTGAAATCAGAGGCAATGACTTTAATCTCTAAAACAGGACAATAAGCTTGAAAAAGCCCCACCTGAGCATGCAGGAAGTTGCATTGAAAGAAATAAAAGTAATCCTGCTCAAACCTGATTTAGAGACCTGCCCTTTCCAGAGCTTTTAGAGCTTCCTCATGGTTTACATATAATAGGATCCAAATAGTGTTCATGACAATTTATCATTCACCCGATACCGTGTCATAGGATTTACAAAAATCTTTTTGCCCAAGTCCACGTTTCTTATAATCACCAATGAGAAAACCGGGAATACCAATGCAAAATTTTTAGGTTTCTTAACTGGCTGAACTGTTTGCTTCAGAAGTTACTACAGCTATAACTTCAGGATGTACTCCGTGACCCAGTCTTGGGGAAAATGGGAAACATGGAAAAGTTTCTGTTGTGTCATTAAAATTCTTTTGCTCTCAACTACACATTTTAATTGCTGAGCAACACACAATGTAAGAAAAGTAAACAAATAATGACAAATAATTGTCTTGTGTTAATGTCACAGGCAGATAGCATGTTGGCTTAGAGATTTATTCATTTTGGTCAGTCTTGAGGTACATTTGCCCCACACAGAGAGAATATCAGCTATCTTTATACCACTGAATGCACCTGACAGCTTGCTTTCATTTCTCTATTAACAATAGCCTTGAAATTTGCCTCTTTGAATGGGATCATACTTCAAAATGATTTTTCAGTAATATTTGAAAGACAAGGACAATTACTTGCAGTTAAATAGGTACTAGATAAAATATCTAGTTAAGCTGAAATGAATAAGGATTAACTCAAAGTATATTTAGACCAGCAGTGATCTCATTGGGTTCAACGTTTTAATGGGTTTGTATTAGTAAAACATGTTGAGGTGATAAGTTGGAACTGTTAATATAATTTGTTACCTTGCAGGTAATAAGACTTTTATTCTTCACTCTGATGCTTTACACATATATATCTTGTGTTTAATATGGTATTGTTACGTATTTAATGCTACTACTGTAACCAGTGATTTAAGTAGGCAAACTTAGCTAAAAAATTTTTGCAACAAGCAGTAAATATTTAGTATTAGACACAAAAATGGAAAAAATTCGCAGGTCCTACAAGTTAGCAGCCATATGAAAGCCTGTCCAAAATAAACAAAATATGGAGTTTTTAAACTAGAGTTAAAGTGTTCACTCCAATTTTTCTGTGCTATGGGGTTGCTCTGTAGCGTCATACCATGGAAATTCACTTTCATAAGCTTCCCTTATCTGGCTGTCCACAAAGCTTCCAATAAAATGCAACCATTAGAGACATGATAAGATCTGAATCCGCTGCAGGCAAATTTTCAAATACTTTAGGAGGCTATTTGATGATTATCCACCAAGTAGATTGAAAGCAAAAGAAAATAGACTGGTAGTGCATTCAGTGAAACAGATTTCTAGTTTAAGACAAAAAGTCTCCCAGAATCCATGGAAATTCATTGTTTACTGGAATAGCAGAGATCCCTGTAGGTAGAAGTAATTACCACCTGTACAGTGGCAGCCCCTGTCACTCTGTTGTCTCACTTGGGAATGGCTTAGATGGAATGTGTCTGCTTGCTGTTGTGTCCCTGTAGGTCGGAGAGGAGCTGCAGGCTGCCTGTGGAAGCTGATAACATCTAGACACAAACGAATATTTCCTACTCGGATAATTCCCCGCAGTGTCTCTGGTGACTGTAACCCCAATCACATCACACCAAGCCCGTGACCAACTTCTATCAGTGCTCCCTCTCTGCTTTGCACCTCACAGACATAGGCATGACTGAGGGAGACAATGTTCTGAAATGCAGCATATTTTAGGGCATTTTCCTGCGATTCTTAAGGGAACACAACTATAAGGTTAATTATTTAAGAGTTAACAGGAGAGAACCAGCTCTGTCTGTGTCCTTATTCCTCTAAACTACCATTGCCACAGTCAGCAGCATTAAAGGAAAATTGTGTTTATATGGGTACCTCAGGTGGTGAATGCTTCCACAGACTTCAAAAAACTTAAATATCAAACTGGAGATCAGAGGTTTATTTTAATCGGCTAAAAAGATAATCTAAAGAGAAAAATAGCCTTTTTCTTCCCCCACAGTAACAGTCACATTCCTCATCTGGAATATCTACCACTGTAAATGTATGCTTTGTTAAGCAAACAGGTAGTTGGTCTGCAAATTGTCAGCGTGACAGAAAATTAGGCTTTATGTGTCTGAACCAGTGTTCATTGTTATCTGCTTATCCAATAATCAGTAATTCCTTTTATCTGCAGAACAACTCCATTCCTAACATGAACTTTTTGCTGTCATTCATAGCACAGTTAGCAGTATGGAATATTTTTCAATTAAGCCCACTTGCTCTGATCTTACCCACATTAGTAGCCACTGGTGAAAGAAGGTGGACTTGGCTCTTAATATTGTCATCATTTAAAAATGCCAAAAACCCAAGGATTAGAATCACATAGACATGCAAAGAAAATTAAGGGTTCTTCTTTAGGCAGCTGCTTAATCCTTTTTAATTGCCATTTCCTAAAAATAACCTCTAAGCCTTAACTCTTTCAGCCCCATATGGCACTTACAACTGGTCCAGAGGATTTAGGTTAAATCTCCCACCCAGAAACTCAAAGAGTTGTGCAGCTTTCCCATTCCTAACACAGGCTCTTAAGCAAGGATTGTGCCAGTTTTAATGATGTAAAATCTGTACACTCATCTCTTCAGCACTCAGGAGCACTTTGTGACGCTAACGCTCTACACGATCAATACTAACGGGGAAGAAGGCAAAAATCCCTGAGTTAAGTTGTTCATAGCAGCCACAAAAGCAGTGTTAAAAGTTTTTTATTACTTTTTTCCCCATATCAAATTTGCATCTCGTACTTGGAGCTATATATTTGCTAGCCAAAAGGCAGAATCCTGCAATCAGAACGACTTTGACTGTCAGCGTTTTTGTTGCTGTTGTTTTGTTTCAAATCTGATAGAATTAGTTCTTCAGAATCTGCAAAGGTTAAGGGGCTTGAAACATTCTAAACAAGCTCATAAAAGTTAAAAATTCCCAAGTTTGTTGGATTATGTTACAATCTATAACATTACATGGTATCTCTGGGCACCACAAGAGGATCAAGTCCTAAGAAGGATTTTGAAGGCAAATATTGAGAAGGATTTCTGACTACTCCACAAAGCAGCACAGGCAAAAGAAAGGAAAAAAACACAGAAACAAATGAATCCCAAAAAAATCAATGAAACAAATGGCAAAATAAGACTGGGAAACTGGCTTTAAAGCTATCACAGGGAAGTAGTGGCATAGAGTAGAATCACGGTACAGAGAGGTTAGGGTGCACAAAACTCCAACAAAATAAAAAGATCTATTAGCATAAAACTTTAAATTACTGTCTTTTTAGCAATAATTCATTTTGGTAATTCAATTAGAAGAATATTTTTTGGCATTTGTTAGATGAAACATATTTAATTTCAACAATTAATGCAGAAGAAATAGCATGCCTCCAACTACCGTCTTTCAGAACCCAAAATTGAGAATTATTTCTATTTATTATGATTTATTACATGTTTATACTAAATTTTAAAAATCAGCTGAAATACAAGCCTATATTAAAAGAGCAAAATGATAAATTAAAAATTATGCTCTCTTGACGAGGAGCACTTTCTTGGATACAGTTCATATTTAATGACATAAATTAAAGAGTCTGAAAGATACTTTGCTAAACTTGTTAAAAACAGATCCATCAGCTTACAAAAATATTTTCAGCTGTTCCTCCCAGAAAGATACAATAGTTACATTTAATAGGGTTTTCTTTTTGAAAAAGTCTGCAGGAATCATTGACTTCTAAAGAACTGTCATTCTTTCTTAATTCCATATTTACTGCAATTCCAAGCATTTAGTCTAGTGAGGTTCAGGAAAGATTCTACTATTTCTACAAAGGAAATGAGCACAGACTGCACCTAACAAAAATTTAACTGAAGTAGTTTTACCAAGAGAAGGTTCCATTTACACATTACAAAGAATAAGAAATCGTGTCACAATTTAAGAAAAGTAATTGGGGGATGGATGTGAGGGGTGGGCAAACCAAGTAAAGAAACCCTCCATAGTTCATCACTACTCTGCTTTAGAGCACATATTTATAGACAGTTTATCAAGTGTTAGGAACTTTTTCCACATCCTGGGTCTATTTTCATTCATACCCTTTAAGAAAAATAATATCTACATTCTTATCAATTTTCTATGTGTTCTTCACCTACTCACATCCTTATCTGAACATTACAATTCGTTCCTCAAATATAGGTAGAATACCATTAATAATTGAGTGTATACTTAAGACATCAAATAAATCAGGATTTATAGGCTCAGAGCCCACTGATCTTCACAAAATCGGCGTGGATTAAATTAAATCACATTAGAAACCAGCAACAGCATTTGGGAGGTCGTGTATAAGACTGCACAGTAAAACATCCAAAGAAGAGAACTTATTTCTAGGAGAAGAAAAAAGCAGCCCAATTCATGGTGAGATACAAAATTTAAAAAGGGTTAGTTATATGAAGAGGGAACACTGCTCTTAGACTGCCCATGCTGGGATTTCATAGCAGCCAGAACAGTGGCACGAGTACTCAGCAATGCACGTGCTCTGTTAAGAGGCACCTCCAGGAACAGAGATGAACACCAAACAGCCTTATATTTGAAACCCTCCTCTAATTCAGGAATAATATTAACAAATAATTATTAAGGGTATAATAATTCATTGCGATCAGAGAGAAGTACCTTCAAAAACAAAATGAATGTTAGGTGCATCTGCATTTCACAAGGGACCAATGCCAACTAGAGCCTTCCTTCAGTTGGGCAAAGCAACCACACAGAATTCCTTAAAGTACTCCTGAAATCGTTAAACCTGCTCTTGTCAGGTCTGTAAAATTTCAATCACCCTCAAGTAACTTTCTGGAAAAAAAAAATCTCTTTGAAATCATACCGAAGAAAGCTTGCCCAAACTACCAACTGATACATAATAACCCCATGGGTGTTGTTGATCTGTGTATCTATTTAGTGTATAGCAGTGGAAAATAAAAATTTTGCATATTTTTCTATAAAACTATTTATTATCTCTGTGATGATTGCCAACTTTATCAAATTCAAACAGTTTTTTCGTTCATAAAACAGATTTTCTGTCAGAAAAATACCCTTAGTACTTGTTTATTTTAATTTTTATTATAAGCATTGAATTATTCTGACAATCGTCTACATTGATGTCTCTCTACTGCTAAATGGAAAGAAACAGTGAATAGAAAACCTGCTGTAACTCTTGCTGTAATGCCAGTGTAGGCAGCAACTGCAGTTTGAGATCTAATACAGTGCCAAAAATTTAACTCACTTATAAAATGCTTGACAGATAAATCAGGGCTTGGGCCATTTTAACTGTTATCACAGAAATTTATGATCATGAAGTCTTGAAGCAAAATATAATTTATTTAATCAGGAATAAATTAATTCAAATAATTGTCACAATAACCAGCCCCTGAAGAGAAACCAAAGCTGAGGTTCAGTATTAGCTGATATTATATGAAGACTTAAACAGAGAAAAGCTGTTAGAATATCAATGCTGTATAAAGCAATTTTACTTATCTCCTAGTTAAGACAGAATGGACTCACATACGAGTAATAAGGGCTTGAACTCTGGTAAAATATATCTAAATAAGTGCTAAAAATGGCAAGTGGCTTAGCTGTTCTTATCCGAGCTGCCTCTGAAAGCTCCACTTGATACTTTGCAAAATATCCAGGATTTAAAATTGAATAAATGTACCTTATTTGTGCTAATGTTTTCCTGCCAGAACATTCTTGTAGTAGCATAAATGTTTTACATTGTTTTGCTAGATAAGGCACAAGTGAGCTCACATAATTCCTTCTTTATGGAGGAAAAGTAGCACACTGCAGTCTGCGAAATAGGCTGAACATGAAAAGCAGCCTCCTCTGGCATCCAACTGCAAAGATACATCAGATCGATTTTAGTCCCCAGTAAATCTAGGCCATGTCTCACTTTTAGTGGCATCTTGTATGGTGTTTACTGCATGGCAGACTCGTACTACACGTAATCCTCAAATTACCTCACTCTGTAGTTCTCAGCCTGAAAATAGGGGTCAGCTTTACCGTAGCCAGGAAGTAACTTCTCATTTTCGCCATGCTCACAAAGCAATGCTGTGGGAAAAGGGATAATTGTGTGCTATTTCTGTGGGGAAGAGGAAAACAGAAAAAGAGAAAAGGAAAACAAGTAGAGCTTAGAGGAAAAACCAATTCCAGACAGAGTAGATAATCAAGCAAATAACTCAGAGAAAAACACGAACTAACTTTCTCCTCTGCCAATGTTAGAGGATTCGGGACCAATGGAACACAAACCTATGCCATGTTTTCCTTTTTCAGTTTCAATCCTGTCACAAATCCTCATGGGCTACCCTAGCAAGAGGAAAGATGAATTATTTAGCAGGTGCCAGCGTGCAGTACTGCTGGGAGGAGCGCGGGAGCTCGCACGTGGGAGGGTTCACTTGGTGCTGCCACAGCTGCGGCACAGCAAACCCTTCTCTGATCTGCTGCATCCCTGTGCCAGCCCTCTGCCTTTCCCTGCCCGTCCTATGCCAGCACAGCAAAGGTGGGGCCAGTGCTTCAGCACCTGATCCTGGAGTGCCCCGGTTTGGCCACCAGAGCTGGTGCCAGGCAGCCATGTCCTTGCCCAGAGACCTGTGTTTGGGCAGCCCCTCCCCAGAGCACCCCAGGGATGGGCACTGCTGTCACACCACCGTATGGTTAGTCAGAAAATAAAAAGCCTGCTCCACATACAGAACAAGCACATTTTTAAAGGAGGAAAAAAAAACCCCATAAAACGTGCAAGCATACAATTCAAATTCAAGTTTTATCATTTAGTAGTAAATATTACGAAGTATAAATAACAAATCAGCTACAAACAGAAAAGATGAGAGGTCATTCTAATCTTTGACATACACCTTCTGCCATCCACCAGCAACAACATACTCTTTTCTCCCAAAAAACATTCCAAAGATATTTGATTTACTTTATACCATCAAGGTCATGAAAGAACCAAGATAAACTAGTTGCTTCAATTAGGGCAGGTCCCAGCACTAGCATTACTTTGCTGTAATTTGTGTGCTTGAAAAATTAAATCCATTATTTGCCTTAATATGACTAATGGATGAGTAAGATCCTTTCAGCAAATTTCAGTAATATTTTATAACCTTTCCATATCTTTAAGACATTAGCTGCTGGCAAGGCTTCCAGCTGGACAGATAGGCAATTCCCAATCCTGCAAGGACATTCTCAACTACAAACACATTTTGGGAGTGCTCTTACTGAAGGACTTCCCATCCACAGTGCAGGAGATCCAGCAGTAGGCAGCTTTAGAAAGCAATGCTGGGTCTTGATTCTCCAAGTGTGCATTGGTCTGGTGTGTAAGCCCTGAAGTCAATCTGGAATCAGAGTAATGCAGAGAAGAATTTCCTGAGTCTGGAAAACATTGGCAAGAGGAGCTACATCTTAAGCAGGAAGCCAAAGGGTTTTTTTCTAGATTTACTTTTATTACACACACACACACAATTTTATTTATTTGATTTAGTAAACCCTAAAGTCAGCCTCAGAGGAGATTTTTAATGTGAACAACTCAGGCTGTGTATGCTTTACACGACAAATATTAAGCTAAAAAAAATAACACGCTACAGAAAAATTGTTCTCGAATTCCACAAATGTCATTGCACAACAGTAAGAAAGGTATTGTGAAACTCTAAATGGAGGCATTCTGGCAGTTTATTTAATAGCACTTATTTAAATTGTTCACAAGTGTGCCAAATTAGCTTAAAGTATTCATACATTGAGTTTGTTGAACATCAGCAGTATACAGCTGCTCATGGCTCACAGGCTGCAAAATTGGTAGGGAGCTATTAATGAAGTGGAGAGATTGCATACAAGAGCCACATTAGAGGAATGTGACTGTACAGGCAGGCTTGTAACTCAATTTAATGCTTCCCAGAGAAAGTTTAAGCAGAATAGACAAAGCAGTTGCAACAGATTTTCAAATTCTTTTTCTGTTATATTTTTCCATTATAATTGGCACAGTACCCCTGTGGTCCCATACCCCCAGTGGCACAAAAGCTGCCTGTTCTGTTAAAGCCTTCCCAGTTGTGAATTACTCAGCTTTTGCTATATGCGTCAAGTTTGTTTGGATTACACAGAAATAACAGTACCATGGTAGAAAGTACAGTTTGGGAGACAGATTGACAGTGTAAAAACAGCAGTAAGACACTATAAGATGTATAGGTAACTCACAGAAAATAGTCTGCATTGGAAAAAATCGGTTATTGGAAGAGTAGGTTATGAAATACGTCAAGTAGGGGGTTTAGGGTTAATGCCACGAGTTCTTGAGTGCCTCAAGTAAACTTTGTTATTTGTGAAGTGCTTAGTATCTGTTAGCTGTAGGAGAAGGAACTAGTTTTTCCTTCTGGCTTATCTATAATCACAGTTTGAAAGTTAAGAAGAATCCAAGCATTTTTAAGTTAATTCACAGCAAAAGAATCTATGAAGGCATTGATAAAAGAATGAGTCTATGGTGCTCTGAATGTATTGCCAAATCAATATCCTGTATTTGTGAATAGCTGGCTTTTGAAGAGATTCTTCAGAAAACCTTCAGTGTCCAATAGAGACACATAGGGCAACGGGTTCATAGCTTTATGAGGGCATCATAATACAGAGCTCTGTAAATAGTATTTGACTGTGGACTCAGAAATAATACTTGAATTTTCTTTAACAGAAGACATTATATTTCTGCATCGCATCAATTCTCACTAAAGTACTTTAAAAGCTTCCAGAAAGCATTTATGGCAAATAAATTCTTCAGGTATGTATTTCAGCTCCAAAGTGTATTCAGCACTTCTGTAGCAACACTGTAATATATTGAACAAAGTGTGCATAGAGTTATAACAGGAAGCATCACAGGTGTCAGTCTTTGTGAATGTCTTAGAATGTCTTAGAGGCAAGGTTGAAAATATAAAGTAATGGTCAGGGAAAAAATTTAAAAACAACATGGTGGAAAATAGCAAAAACCTCCTAACTTCCAATATCAAATACGAATCAAGTAACACCGTCTCCTTTTTTAAGTATCCTCACCTACAAATATTTGGGTTTTTTTTTTTTTGAGATGCAATTCACTTTTTTCAGGACACCAAGAACCAATTTAAGAATTTTAGAAGTGGGCAATAGAGAGTGTGTTCCAGTTTTGTGTGCAGATACAAGTTACGGATCAAAACTATGCTTAATAGAAGAACTAGCATGCTGTTTACTTTTCTGGAAATCTAGATTTTTCTTCAGATGTTTTATCTCTGCTCAGGAAAAGTTACTCTTGGTCAAAATCAATAACCTATTGAACATAGGAGGGAGGGAAAAACAGAGTCCCATGTCAGAACAATTCCTGTGATTCACATTTTTGAAAGGTTCATTTTCCAAACCCAGACAGTAAATAACAACAGGAAATCCAAGGAGAAAAACTTGGTTCATCTGAAAATGAGGGGGTTTTGCCTCAAAACAGTCCACTGCCTTTTATTCAAGCTTCAGAAAATTAGTTTCTGGAATTACATTTCACGTAAATATATTAGTCACTAAATTAAACTTTTTATTGTTTTATCACTTTAGGCACTTCAGAACTGAGGAAAAAGAAATTTGCAGAACATGCTATTTAATCCAGAAGGTATTTTGGCTGTTCTTGGCTTGTGGAAGCTGAGCGGACAAAGCTTCTCACACAGCAGCCACCTGAGCCTGCTGTGATGCCTACACACCTCCGGGACACAGATCATGTTGACAAGCTTCTCTTTAAACGTATAAACCTGCAGCAAGGGAAAGCACACCACTGAACAGTAACACAAAATGTGACACTTCAGGAGTGGAAATAATCACTCAGCTCTCTATCAATTCGTGCAGCCACTTTCAAGGCAGTGCCAACATGAAGCAGGCACGCGATATTCAAGACAGAGAGGCTGAATATCACACCAGAAACCTTACAATGAGAAACCTAACCTTTTCTCTAATGTGTGATAATTTTAAATAGTGCAGAAACTAAAACACGCAAATAGAATCTTCCGGAGTTCCCTGCTTTTCTAGCAAATCTTAAAGTAACGAGAAGCTAGACTCAGAGAGATGGCTACTGCTACAGCTGAGAAGTGACATTCTTGGAGCCTAATTTATAGAGTTGGTTCAAAATTGAACTCAAGTTTGAACATCTGTGTTCCCACTACTCCTGTGAAGATCAGAAGCATTCCAGAAGCTCTGCTGCAGTTTCAGGAGTTAGGTGTTCGCTTCAGGAGGTGTCAGGGAAGTAGACTCAGTGTCAGTCTAGGACACCTTGGAACACAGAGAAGAAACTTAGACACAGAAACTAACACTGGGGAACAAAGCTTGCACTGGTGTCTATTCATGAAGGTACACAACCACAAAGTAAGAGAAATACAGCTATTTGGCAGGCCCGAGGATGCTTAAAAAAAAAAAAAAAAAGGCACAATGAGCAATCCATAATTAAGTCTACCTAACATTTTTCAATCACTAAAGCACTCAGGTCAGGATTCCGAAACTTATGTGACATTGCATTCAGATGTAGACTCTGGAGTACTGAGCAATAAACTTATAAATATTTGACTCAGAATTTCTGTAACCATATTGCAAGTGAAAAATCTTAATTCAAGCTCTGACAGTCACAGAATAAAAATCACGGTATAAAACCTAGGGATGATATGAAAAAACATGCTTTGAAACACCCTCCCCCACTGAATGAAAGCACTTAGAAGAATGGGAATACAGTATAACCAGAATAATATTAAATTTCTTTTTTAGGGTTTTTCTTGTGTACTAATTTATATTGTTCTCAACTGTAAAGGACAAAAATGAGTTTATGGGTGGGAGTAGATAAACTGGGAACTGAGAGTGCCACATTCTCTACCAAAGAAAATTAGTGGCAACTTCCCAAGAATTTAAGTGCAGAATATTTAGATCAATTTGTAATCCACATTTATTAGACTGATCAGCTTTTAACACTCAACACATATTAACTTTTTAAAGTCAATTATTTGACGAGGACATTGTACAAAAGCAGGCAGATGCAAGTATGAAAAGTTTATGGTGCAGCATGGATACTGAGGAACTCCCTTCTTCTCTGTCACTCACTATCTTCTACAAGGTAATCTGAACATTCTCAAGCACAAGCAGAAGCAATATTGATAAAGCCTTCAAATTCATGAGAAATCCAATTGTTTTCTTTCAAATATTGTGAGCATGTGGTTTGTTTTATTTCCAAGTAAGGCAGGAATTGAGTGCAAAGGTTGTGAGTTAAAATGAGAGATGGAAATAGTTACCTGCAGTCTGTAGATAGTATCTAATTCCCCCCCCCCCCCAATTTATTTTCTTGTTTTATGAAACAGCATATAAATAGACACAAACTGTGCTACACCAGTTTCACAGTCCTTTGTCTTTTCCCCCATGCATTTTCACTTGAGGTACTTCAAATCTTGGTGTTTGTTCTTAGTGGATATCTCCAGAAATACTGAAAATTCTGGGACTAGCAGTCTTATCTGTAGTTGAATAGAAGTTAATCTTCAGATTGCTGTATAGAATTGACAATAATTTTTGGAGAGAAACTGAGAGAAAGCAGTAGTCCAAAATCTGAGGTGGAGGCTTTGATCTCTTCCTCTTTGGTCCCCCCCCAGCATAGTTCCAATACAGGGCTGCTAGTGAAGTTCAGATCCTAGAAATTCTCAAAAATAAAGCAAGTAAAAAGAAGCAGTCAGAGAACAGCTCCTTCCTTCCTCTCCAAGATCCATGTGGGAGCATATCCTGGGAATTAGGAACATTGATGTAGAAGGCACATCAAGGGTAGTCAGGTCTAGTTCCCCAGTACACTGCTGTTATTAATTATTGACTACCTCACAGTGACCTTCAAGCAGTACTTTAGAAAAAAAAGACAGTGTGTGGGTCAGACTAAATCTATGTCAACTCCTCACAGAGTGAGTTTTCTGTTACTGCACAGGTATCTGTCATGTATGGCTGCAGTAACGAAATAAAGTGAAGTTACATACAGTTTGGAGTGCACACTTGACCTGAACACACAGCAACTCATCTTTTCCTAGGGTTCCCAAGTGAATTAAGAATTTAATTACAAATTTTGACTAAGTCATTCCATGAGAAGCAATTCAGGAACTCTTTCCTCTGAAAATTACGAACACTTAGATAAGCAAACCAGTTACAGATAAAAGTGTTTCAAAATACGAAAGAGGTTGTGATTTTTTGAGAGTCAATTAGAGGACATTAAATGCCCCAGGAACAGGAAATAGGAAAATCTGAAGAGCTTAAAAAGCACTGGGAATTATTCTGCAGAGTCACAGCAAAAAGAATGCTATAGGCTATTCAGTAAAAGCACACAGGGAGTAATTCAGCTCAGTTCCTAAGTTCTTCATAAATTACCTTAGCACTCCCTTAGAAATCATAATATAGAGCTGCATGGAGCGAGGACAGCATAACTCAGCAGACCTTCATCTATGCTTAAACCGGAGATACTGCATGCCTTACAAGAATAAAGCCATTCAAGCAGATTTCTCAAAGAGCCAACTTGGCTTCTCCAGCCAGCTTTTTACAAAAGGAAGAGAAAACCTGCATCACCCACCCAACCACTACACCCCCTACTTTCCAGGGCAGCATAATACAAAGCAGAACTCATCAAACTTTTTTGTATGCTGAGCAAATTAAAGTAGTAGACTGCATGTTAGAAGCTGATAATTAAGTTGATATCAAAGCCCATATAGCTACTAGCCCTGTTCTGATCTGTTAAAGCAGCTCAAACCATAGCAAAAATATAAAACAAAAAACAGGTTTCTTTATACAAAAAACTGTATATTTAAACATGATATACCATGTTGCAGAAAAGTCTCCTACACAACTGAAGTTTTTAACTTCTAAAACTGCTCATAAATATTAATAGAATATCATAATCCATTTTAATTCTCAGCATGTTTCTAAATTTGTAACAAGGATTTCACAAGTCAACTCCTTCATCTTCAAATACATGTTAAAATGTGAAGGCAAGAACTGTCACTTTAAAACCACCTGCAGTCTTTAAAAAAGACAGCGTGAAACCTGCTGGTGGAGTTACAGTTAATTCCCCAGACAGGTTCTCGACAAAACTCTAGAGAATCAAGAATCAGGTTTACTCATACATAGTCTTGAAAACGCTGATTACATAGAGCTAGTCTTGGATATCTTCCCTTCCATGAATACAAAAATAACACATAAACTTGGAGATCTTCAGGGAGAGTTTACACAGCTTCGTTATTAACAAAACTAACATCGGAATTACTTGAGCACATGTCCCAGTAACAAGGACCGTCTCCCAGTTTATTGTCAGAGTCTTTGGTACAGAGCAGTAACTTGCTCAGTTGCTTTGAAAAGAGTGCTCCCCCACTCAGAAAGGACCAGGAAACGTAGCAAGTGTTGAGAAGTTTAGCAAGCAACTGAAAAGTAAGAACAAGAGTGGACAGTGTTGTTACCAACTAGATCTAGGTCTGCTATGTGATGTTATCCTAGTCACCACGCTAAAAAAAGCCAGCATTAATTACAACAATAATGTATTTCCCTATTTTCCAATTCAACAAATCACCAGATGAACAATTAATATAATTTATTCTTTTACTTGGCTAAGAAATGCCTCAGCAATTTAGAGGAGACATCATTCCAAACTCTAGTTAGTGGTGTTTGCCTCCTTCAATAATTGAATGGTGAACGATTTGAACTGTATACCTTTCTGTATTACGACCTAAGAGGTCTTTAACTCTCAAATAACTTGGTTAATTATCTTTAGAGTTCTGGCACTCCTATTAAAACTTGAAGTACTCATTAAAATGAGTATTTTGCATGGGGATTATGGTGCTCTCTTCACACACGGAAGACCCTAGCATAATCCTGTATTTAAATACATATTAGTTCATAGCGGGAAGCAACAGCAGTGCAGCACAACATTTTCTTTCTTAGCAAATACACACAACATGATAAATTCCACATTATATGTACAGTCTTAACTTGCAGCATAAGTCTTCCTACTGCTCACCTAGCGTAAAAGTCGTGAGTAATATACTCATGATAAGAACAAAGATATTAAAATGTTAAAGATAAAACACTTATGCACAAAGTAATTTCTCGACATGCTACACTATTATTTTAGTTTGTCAGAGATTCATCTGAACACACGCAGATTTGGGCCAACAAGATGGTTCTGAATGTTATTGCAAATTAGCTGTACATCTTCAACCAGCAACACTGATTTTTACATCTCAAAATACAGGCTCCCATTAAATTCTAAACTGTGACAATACGTCTATAACTCCTGTTTAAATTTCAGAAGCCAGGAATGTTACTTTTCAAAACTGGCAATCCACTGACATCATTCGCTCTCATTATCCCCTCAAACAACGAAAAAAACATTCAGAATTCTTCATTTAAAAGTTTGTAAATATGACAATGTAACCCAGGTTTAAATTCACTAAACATTGTAAAATAACAATGTAATGGCTAACACAGAAATTAAGCATACTCCAACATATTCCAACTGATAGCCTTTTGTTGGGTCTTGTTCAGGTTTTGGTGGATTTTGTTTTGGGTTTTTTTCAGTTTGGTGGGGTTTGTCTGTTTTTTCTGGTTTCGGTTTTTCTTCCCCTTAAAGCATCACCATAATATTATTGTCTAAGATTTCTTGACATGGGTAGGTTGTGAGTGGTTAATTGTTTTGATTTGTGGGGTATTTTATACTGGTTTATCAACATTACTCCCCAAAGGAAATTTGAGAAATTTGCCTTGAACATGAAGAATTGAAATGCAGAGTAGGAAAGAGAGACTGATGGGGTCCTCAGTGTAAAAAGAAGGAAATTAGAAAGTTACTGAACAAGTAGAACTAAACTTCTTCAGTTACACACATTGCTAAGAACTTACACCAGTTCTTCCACATAATGGTTTGACACCTCCAGACATTTCAATTAATCACATTACTTAAAACAAACTACACATAGCTTTCATAAAACCTACTAACTCTGCAATCTCTATGACTGGAAAGTCATAAACAGAAATAAAAGGAGACATGCCTCAGGTAAGTACAAAGCCAGGTGTTTGATACCTTCCCTTTTGGATAACAGCCATTTGTTTTTGTATTACAGACACACACACATTACAAAGCAAAAGAAACAAGTGACCAGATTAAGGAAAAACCAAACCCCAAACCCACAACTTCCTAATTCTCGCAGGCTGTATTTAGAGTATCCCAGCAAATCCTTCAGCCATGCTGAGTGAGCAACTGTGTAGCTATGGCTGGAGCATATGAAGCAGAAATAGATGCAACAGATTTCTGTTTGTCATTGAAGCAGTTTGTGCTACAAACACATCTTCATTACAGTCAAATACTGCACTCAAATAAGCACACAGCCGCAGTCAGCAGTGGTGATGCTTCTAAAATTCTATTTACTTTCTGCTGTTTAGTATTAACCAGCGAGGCTTCAGCACAGAATTATACATAACAGGCCAAGATTTCAATACTCGTGCTAGATCATCAGCATTGCTTCTGAGGAGACACTGAAGTCCACCCAAAAATCAGAGGCCCATTATTAAATATGCTGAAAACAATACATCTTGTGTCTGTAAGTCTACCAAGTATCAAAACCAAGCAAGACTACTACACTAATATATGATTCTACTTGAGCTATTTCTTAATATTTTGTGGCTTTGGGGTTTTGTTCGGTTTTTTTTAACTCAAGTACCAAGACTGTATCGGTCACATGATTCTATTTTCTGGGAAAAATAGCAGGGGACATAGAAGTGTAAGAACACTCCTTGGCATTCATCCCTTCCAGAAGCATGACAGAAATCTCTTAACCTTAAGGAAATGCCTTTTGATCCACAGAGCAGCAGTGAAAATCCTTTCCTTATTGGCACATTTATCAGAGCAAAGTTCTTTGCTGGTTCACGTCCCTTGCTTTGTGCATTTACCCATAAAAAGAACAAAATCCTTTAGAATGGCTTCAGTCTCGCAGATGCTTTGTTTAGACATCTGCACTGTCCTGTGAAACCAATCTCACCATGAACACGTCTGTATCTAGACCCCTGAACCGCACAAGTGTTTTACAGCAGAGTTGCAGTTGCATAAACACAGGCCGAGGACCACCAAAGCTTTGTCTAATTCATGCTCTGATAAAACTACCTCGTTTCTTTTCACCACTTCTCTCCCTCCACTCCCCACTCTCGCTGTAAATCAGTATATTTTATCATTCTTGTTATCTTCTCCCCCCAGCATTTCTAATGGGGTAGCTGTTTACCACACTGCCGCTGATCAGATCGCTGTCATTTCAGTACTGCTTTATGTGCTACATACATCAGTTTTTTTATTTGCTGGCAGGAAGTCTGAGCAATGTGTCCTCAGCGAGGATTCACTTATTTCCCTCATTGCTTCCTGAAGAAGTTACAAGACACGTATAATCATTCACAGGATTTCTTGCAGAGTGCTTTGGGCAAATGTGTCACATTGAGTTATTCTGCTCTCTGATAGATATTTGAACCTGAAAAAAAAAAAAAGTTTAAGCCAAGATAGACAGTATGAAAGTAATAGATCCTGGAGGAGAGCAGCCTTGAAAAAGAATTACAGCCTAAAGAAGACACATTAAAAGTCCAGGTAAATCTTGTGGCAAACACTGTAAACATACCCAGCGTGGTCATGAAAGAGATAAAGTAATTCTTCTAGAAGTAATTTTGTACGAAAGGGCAATTTTTGTCCCCCTCAAAAGTTGTTCTGCAGTACCAACTACCACAGAAGATTCCATTATAATGCTTCAGCATTCTCACCACAGGTGCTGTCTTGTTCCTATTGCACAGAGGAGATTATGGGTTTAAGTGTGCTGCTCTCACAGGAAAGGGTGTAGTGTCTAACATTTTCTAGGGTTGGGACAGCAATGGCTTGTCATAAAAACATCAGATAATATAACATTCTGCTCACTTCCTATCCATAGGATAGTCATGTTGCTGGTTCTCCTTTTAATCCTTAATAATTTATTAAGAACAAAGGGAATCAGACTCAGATTATGAGTTTCGAGCCAAGATTTAGACTACAGAAAGTGCTATAATATTGCACGTTGGCATAAGCATAGAAATTGTTACAATCTATTAGTTTAATTCCCCTTTCCTCCCTTCATACATAAGTGCTCACAATTAGTTTCTTTCTCTTTAATAAAAGGAGAATACGTAAAACATTAGAGTAATGAGAGTTAATCCTTACACATCTCTGTCAGCATAAGCCTTTTTTTCTCCCTTGATGTCATTTAAACATTAAGTAGAACAGGTGAAAGCATAGATTTTCTCAAGATTGCTTTACTAACAAAGCTCAGATTCAGTGCTTTTCACTGAAGAAAGTGAGCTGAGACATTAAGGTGAGCAGGATCTCACCCACCAGTTCAGGAGACTGACTTTATTCACCCCACAGCAAGACAAACACCAGACTTCCTGATTAAACCAGTCAGTTCTAGTCACACCAAATGCATTTTGTTTGCATAACTTTATAAGTAATTACTTTGTTACGATTTCTTGCTGTTATGACTTCAGTCAGTGTTGTCTTGTTTATGCTGTTAATTTCTAATTTAAGAGCCATAATGCCCAAAACAAACAGAAGCTTTAGAAGCGGATGTTAAACAGATCCTTTAATAGGTCTCCTTATAATTACACCTTTATCATTAATGCAAATGCATCAAAAAATGGTTTAAGACTGAAATCCTTAGAAGTAGCCCAAAAATACCACCTGGACAGGATATCAGTGAATAGCCATTTGAATCACAAAACATGACCATAAACGAACCAGACAGATTCTCCAGTCTCCGTGACACAACCCTACTGTTCCAGGCAGTTGTGTTCCAACAATCCAAAGTGATCTGCAAGAAATTGTCAAACAGCCTAGAAAATGTGAATTCAGATGACAAAGTGGAACTCAGACTGGTAAAACTGAGTGGAGCTCCAAAGCTTGAAGCAAATGAAGATTTAGAACACATTTCAGTAAGCTTTAATTCAGGCCTACCTTGATCTACAACTGCAGCTTTATTATTTCTCTCTTCTCTTTTTGGTATTAGCTCACATCCTTTGTCTCAGATGAAATTTGCTGCTGACATCTCAGGTGAGGACACTGGCTTCCTAAAGCAGATGCAGCACTTAACACAGTGGGTACTTCAATGCATTTTGGGCTCTTGCCTTTATCAACACACAAACTTTGCATGTTTATGTAAAGTCTGAGCACGCGCATTTTTTCCAAATTCAAGTTTTTGCAAAAACACCAGTACTGGACAATTATCCACACCCTCAATTTATTGAGTCGGACATGAAATCCATCAAGAGTCTCATACAAAGGCCAAAATCATGGCTTCTAGAATTTTATGACCACATCGCTCAATCTAATTCCTACAGTTGGAAACTGCTTGAATGAACTTCGAAGTTGTGCTAAGCTGAAATGTCTTGGGTCATTAACTTTAACACTGCCAGCTTGCCCTCATGATTGCATTTACTTTAATTAATGTAAGTTAGTAATTAATGGCACACTTAACAGAAAGGACTGCTTTAGCATACTGCCAGTTTTTAACAAATAAAGCAATCTCAAAGTGCTTCAGGCAAGACTGGAGATAATCTCTTGCAGGTGGCAAGTGTAGAGACAAAAAGCCTAAGCCACAGTGTTCTGTGAGGTTTTTTAAAATTTAGGTGTAACAGGTTTAATTGTCATGCTAAAAACATAGCCCACGTTTTTATCACATTTCATCACATTTCTTTTGATTTTTGCAATGCTAATTTGATTAATAATAAAAAAAATTCACCATGCATCCACTAATTCTATGTAAAACTATGAAATTATTGGAGAGAGGTGTCAGTTATTCTACCATAGCAGTGAGAACATCAAAATAGAACTCATTAAATAACTGCTTTCCAACACCCTACTACCCAGAACAGCTCTTTTGCCAGAATACTTGGTATTCAGTCAGCATTCTCCCCTCATCCATCTTTTTCAAGGTTTCAGCTTCCAGCGAAGTTTTGACCAAGCCAAACTTTATTCAAGGGATGAATGTCTTCAAAACCGCTTTATGCAATCTTTCATAAGTTTTTGAGGGGGGAAAAAAAAAATCTGAAAAAGAAAATACTTCCACTAGTAGATATAAATTTACACATAAGAACAACAGTATGGTAGAAAGTTCATTTTCTAAATACTCTGCTCCATAAAAATACTAATCCACACAGTGACTTCAGACTTGAAGACTGCCTTCTACATCTTCCAAAGCCAAAAGAAGTGTCTTCTGTGTCAACGTAGCATTTAAACAATGTCTTTGAAGAGAATACTCCTTGACGGACCTGGATCAATTACCTGAACTGGCAGATTGAACAACACCACATTGACACAAGACAATTTGACGCTAGAAGGAGGTATCAAGTATAGCTGATATACAAAACAGTAACACAAAAGGAAGCTCATCGAGGGGAAAGCATTTCTTCGACTTTTCCTTCTTCATCCTGAAAGACAAAATGAGAGCATAGGCCTATTTAGGTCTGCATGACATTATCACAATAATCATTATCCCAAATGTTTTCACTGGCAGGGGATGAGAGACTACAGACCTAGGAAGAAGAGAAAGTAATTCCAGATATAAGATTTCTTTTGGATGATTCAGAAAGCCATCTGTCTGCCAGCATTAAGCACAATTTACTTTGAGAGCCATCTGTGGGAGACAACTGCACCTGAAGTCTGGCAAAAAAAGCACATTTTTCTTTTAATGACTCATTAGCTCACTTTCTCCTCTAAGAATGATAAAACTTCCATTCCTGTCTTCAGAGAGGAGGTTAAAATATTGGGAGAGAGAAAAATGGCAAAAACCAAAGGGACAGCAAAGAACATTAAAAAATTTGTTGCAGAGGGAGGCGTACCACATGCCCCCAAACCTTTCATTTTTGTATTTTGTTCCATAAGACTGCTCCCTCCACCATAGCAGTGAAGGATTCATCTGGAGATGTTAAATGTCATGAACAGGTGGGTGGGAGTCCTTTCAGCCATGTGTAACCAGGGAGGAATCTAAGAGACACCTCAGTAAGTCCCTGCATTCTGGTCCATGTGCCATCCCTAGGTCTGCAAGCAGACTCTGACAGTGCAGAAGAAAAAGCTCTGCTCCCATTTGTGAGCTTGGTTTGTTCTTTACAGCCTCAAGTACTAACAAGGAAAGCATCTCTTTAGATTAAGGCTGAGATATAAAAATGTCAGTGTACTCTGAAGTATAGTCTAAATACAGGTTTGGGAGTTATAGAATAATTATAAAAACATATCTAATCATAGAAGCCTTACAGGCCTGGCATTAGAAATGAAATCTTTGCAGATACTCAAAACCTCTAAATCTAAAATCCAGACTGCATAAATACAAGAAGCTGGAGCTGGAAAATTAAACAGAAAGGACAGGAGCCTCTGATAAAGTTATGTATCAAAGCAGTCACTACAGGAACCATAAGGCAGTCTGCAGAAGTGACAAACAGTTACAATATTCTCATCCAGCCATCAGTGCCAAGAGCTGTCTCAATATGGGGAACCTCTATCGCCACACTACTGTCATCCTGGCCACTTTACTTGGTTACAGTCACCCTTTACCCTGACCATCCAGAACAGGGTGTACTAACCAAGATAGTGCTGACCACAGGATAAAAGTTGCCTGGCATCAAAATCTCTCATCATTCTCACATTTGAATGCAATATCAGGCAACGCATTTCTGAAGCAACAGAGCCAAACAAATCAGACTAAATTAAACTCAGGACAACTGAAGTTTACCTTGTTAATAGGGAGACTAGATACCAAGATAGAACAACAGAATAAAAATTACTATCTGTGTTCATCTATATGTATAGAAATACAAAAAATATTTAAGAGGAAAATTAACAATGTGCAATGATTTTGAATACTTTAAGCTAGAACAAAAAAATGCCAAGCAAGGAGCTGTAGCTTGCAATCACATAGCAGACAGGAAAAAGTCAGAGCAAATCCATTACTCTAAGAGGCTTTATCTCTCTTCTATAAATTCTGCCACAATTTGCACCTAAGAGATGCACTTTCCAAACTGTTCCTTGAGGCATAATAGCAACTGGCGTTATCAGTGAATAATGAACGATATCTAACAGAGGTCACTCAGTCAAGGGGCATTATCTGTTCTCTGCACCATTGGTATTTCTATGATGCTATTTTACCTTGGTTTCTCACATGCCTTTTATAGCTTACATACATCAGTGTTAACACAGCACATTAAAAAGTAGTTTCTTTAGAACTGCATGTTGGACAGCACCATCCATCATGCTGGTGCTATTTCAGAGGACACATTTGGGCATAGATACGGATGTATATGGCATCAAGCTCTGAGCTGATGCTTCAGAACAGCTTTGTCAATCTTTACCCAAAAAGACATTTTTTTCCTTTCCTTTGCACACAGAACTCCTACATGGAGCTGAAAAGCCCAGAGCTTCTGAAGAAGTCATCTGGAAATCACTTCACAGTTAGAATCACAGTATAATCCTTCCCCTTAACAAGACATATTTCAGGAGAAGTCTGACAATACACAGGGGCTTTCAATACAGCCAATTCGAAAAAATTGTCCATGATGGAGTTTCTAATTCTCTGTAGGTAATGTATTTTAAAACTCAGTGTAACATAGTTTAAGTAGATATTAATACCAAAACCAAAAAAGAACACAAATTAGACTAGTTTCATATTTCTGCTCCAGAGACACCGAATTTGATTCAAGGAAGTAGTACAATGTGTGACACATGCAGAGTGACAGAAGTCACCCATTTTCAGCATGCCTACATGTACAGGCTTCAGTGATGTGCACAGAGGCTACTTATTACACCCCATCACACCAAACAGCAAGGAACAAAGAGTGGGCTGTAAATTAGTTCTTCACTGGCTTTGCAGCAAGGCTTGCACAGGTTTGTGTTTGGAGCTGTGCTTTTGTAGGTTGGAGTTTTTAAGAGTGAGCAGAATTGGAAATTATTGGCAAGCTTACAAAAATAATACAGATGAAGTCTGACAGGAGTCAGAGTGCTAAGCTAGGACTTGCTGTAATTGAAACATCAGGCAGTGGAGAGGCTGATTAAAATCAACATTTTCATCGGACTATTTTGGCCCTCCAGGACATAGCCCAGAGACCAAATTGCTAGAAATTAGTCATGCCTTGCTCGTCACCCCAAAGGCATACAAGAATTTGAACACATAACTTGAAAGACTCACCGTTGTCCAAATGGGATACTTTTAAAGAAAAGAGACATTAGAAAAAACCCCAAAACATCAAAAACCACAAAAAAACCTCATCAGATTCGGACATATATATTTCTTTTGTTCCTCTCAAAAATGTTTCTACAGAACTTTTTTTGATTTAATACACATCCTACCCACCTCAGGATTAAAAATGTACAATTCATCATGTTTTACCAGCACTATACAGAGAAACAATTTAGTCAGTGACTAAATTTTGGAAAGTCATGAAGAAACTGTAATACAGATTAAAGAATTGAAAACAGTATCAGGCACACAGTTTTCATCTCCATTGCATTATTCGTATAAGTCTTAAAGTAAACTAAGTACATATAATATACACAAGATGTTGCATCACACGTATGGAATACATATATATATATATAGCTATATATCTCAAAGCTGTAGTAGTAGGAAGAATAAGTTCCTAAAACTACCAAAAGATACCATTATTTTACTAGAAAGGAACTGTTTTCTTGATTTTTTTAATTTTAAGATCTGCATATATCAAGTGAAGTCCTAAATTAAGCAGAACTAAAGATCCTTTCCTGATCTCTAGATTACCAAGGCATGCAGTTAGAAGTTATATTAAATACATAAGTTTATATTACTAAATAATGAACTAAGACTCAGGACTAAAAATTCCTGGAAAAAATTAAAGCAATAACGATTAATGTAGTTTTTGAAATTCCTAACATCAGGCTATATTTTAAATGTAATCTGAAACTCCTGTACAGCTTTTGAGTTACTCATAATGCTAGATGATTATTTAGCCTCTTTCAAAGCCAAGGAAAGGTTATGGTTCCTAGACCTTTTTTCCCCTCTTTGAGTCAGTAAAAATCCAATAAGGTCTCAAGTCTAGAGAGGTTTCATTTGTTTCCAGACTCATTATTTGTAGAGGCACTAACTTCCTGCAAGAATCTTTCCTTTAAAACAAATATTAATTTGTCAAGGGCAGACTAAAATAAACTTGCTCTGTGATGCACACAATAAAAAATTTCCTTTGTGAATACAAACCAGTATCCTCAAAGCATGTCTCAACTGAAAACAAACACCGAAGGCTTAGATTTCCTATTCTTCCTTTTAAATATTGAAAATTGTACATCAAAAAAGGTTTAATGAGAGTGCTTTTCCTAAGTTTGCCTCTAGTATCCAAGATGTACACGCACCAAGATCAACTGAAATGCAGCAGTATCACACTAACACTGAATAAACAGCAAAGCCAAACAGTCAAAAATTAGTTTTGAAACTTTCTCCCCCAATTTATAATTACTCTAGCAAGTCCTCTAGGAAGATAGGTATTCAGTTGTTAAAAGCAGAACTGTTGCATGACAAACAGTGCATTACTTGTGACAAACAAGGCAGCCTTTACTACTCATGTCTCATGAATAAATATCACAACCAACCAATGCCTACCTGAGAAGTGGGCTACCATCAATATGATATGTTTATTATCTATAATTCAAATGAGAAAAAGTTATGTTTCAATGATCCATGATATTTAAAGTCATGGTGCTTGACTGCAACTATCAGCACCACAGCAGGATACATCATCTGCAGCAAGAAAGTAATTTCATTGCCAAAGGGCTCTCTTGAAACCAATTTTGAAGTGCCTAAACACAAAAAACCCCACAGAAAGATCATTGTAACAGCATTTTGAGCCTATACTACCCACGTGATTATAACTTGAAATCTTATTAATCTGGAAAATTGATACAATTATAATCCTAAAAT
>VZRV01006669.1:523292-556766 GCA_013398115.1 Falcunculus frontatus | reverse complement strand
GGGGTTACCTTTGTTTTAATATCCTGAGCTGGGAGGGATCCCAAAGATTTTCAGAAACCTCCGTCTAAACTTAGAGATGAAAAATTTCCTCTCTCTCACAGTTACTTTGGACGTGCCAACAAGGAGAGACCTAGAAGTAGGCTGTTGGTCGGGACAGAGAGCACTTTGGAATTTGTCAGCTAAAACACTGAGAGGTTTTTGGAGTGCTGGTGACTCTATTGTCACTCAGAGGATCCAGCCTGTATCACAAATTATGTTTATGAAGAAATACAATTTGAACTTACGTGCACTCTATTAATCAAAAAAAGCCAACAAAAAACCCCACAGGAAATAACCCCCCCCTTGTGTCTGTTGTATAAAGAAAACAAGCATCATCTCTACACCAGAAGTTTATTGTAAAACGTTTTTAGTATACTTAATTGCAAAGATGGGTCAAAAGTTCAGCTACTGATTTAATATTTCATTAAACTAGGTGACACTACCCACTCTGGTGACCTGCCATAGAGCACAGATTTAATGTCTGAGTTACATCTTCCGAGAATTCTTGATTACAAGGTTACTTCTGATCTCCAGTCAGACTGAGATGGTCTTTTGTTAAAGGTGTGATTCCGTAACACACAAAAACTGTTATTTGAGAAAGTAGCAGGTTTCTGTCCAATAAAGGTACATAATTTACATTTTAAATATTGAATCTGGAAAGAACGTGTCTGAAGGGGAATTTACAGCACCATTTATGACAATTTTTGCAATAGCACTAAATTGCTAAGTTTATGAAAAAACTCTGATTAAGTGATAAAAGCATTTTCTTCTTGAACAGCTTGGTTCCAACCAAACAGGAAATTGAGGGATCCAATTCTATGTCCTTCTCATTCCAGTAAGGAAATCTAAACCAATCCTGGTTGCAAAGAATCTACACTTAAACAGAAATTACTTCACAGAGAATTCTCTATAAACATCATGATGTATTCCAAGACAGTTATTGTGATAACTTACGAAGAAACAAGCTCAAAATAAGCAGTGTTTGATAACTTCTAAGCAGAACCAATCTAAAAAAAAAGGCTTACATATACCTGAATTTCTGACAAACAGATATGGAATTTGCAAGGACAGTGCGTGTCCTGTATAAAACAGGAGATTCTGTCTGGGTTTTCAAGTATTCCCATCTAACAAAAAAATCCCCTAAAATCCCACTAACAAACCAAGCTAAAGTTTTTGAGACAATCACAGAAGCTGAAGACTGAAGAGGTAATGTGACATACTGAATCATGAAGCACCTAAAAGCTCTTTTGTGGATCAAACCATTAAATCAGAGGCTAGAACAAAACCAGCCAGCAGCATCCAAGTCTCTCTAGAACTAGGATAATCCAGGGAACAAGCAAGCAGGCTTTCTGCTTTTTCCAGCAGCAGGAGCAGGTTTATTTCCACTCTGTCTCTTATTGCTAAAGCAGTAAAGATATTGTACATGTAGCTGTATAGGTTTTAGGAAATCAAGAAATATGTTTTGCAGGGTGTAATTAAAGATAGACGTAATTAATCATAATTGAGGGCAAGAGGTTTATGTCAGGGTTTGGGGTTTTGCTGTTCTTTTTGAGTTGAGGCAGTTATTCCATCTGTTGAAAAATGCAAGGGAGGAGAGGAAAGATGTGAAAAAAAAGTAACCTTTCTGCTTCTCTTTTGAAAACTGGGCCCTTTTTTAACCTCACCTGTGCTTCGTACAGCCAAGAGATGTCACTCCTCCGTCCTCAGCACCCAACAGACTACAACTACAGCAAGCACGTTACTTGCCAAAAATGTGGGCCAGCATCAGATGCCCAAAGACAGCTCTTCAAAATTAAAACATATTTCCCAATAGGCGCTGTAAAGATATTTTTACTGATAATTCCAGATACCATAAGTGTAATCCAGTTTTCACCAGGATGACCATGGCCTCAGTCCTAATAAAAATTTTAGTTTCATTTACAAGAGTTATTCACACTGAAAAGCAATTTCAGACTCTCTGGCTTCTAGGCTTAAAGTGAGAAGGTAATTTTCACTCAATATATTCCCTTAAAATCATGTCTATTTTTTTTCCTAGATCCCTTCTTTTGTACTTCTTGTTCATCTTAACGAGATTTGAACAAGTTATTTAAGAAGCTATAAATCACAATCGAAGATTTGACTGATGTATAAGCAACTTAAAATACCTCACTGCAGAGCCTTAAGTCTTAAATAATCACTTTCTACTTAGCATTTAAATAATTAATCTGTTGCAAAATGTGATTTTTAGAAGGTAAGCCTCCAGAACACAGCCGTAAAATGAGTTCGGACCAAGAGAATGTGTAATATTGCATTTCTTTCATGTTGCAAGGCTTCCTCTTTTGCACATCAAGTGACTACAACTTATTACTATGTACAAGTACACCACAAGCTAAATTTGTGTAGCATCTGTATTAGTGTATTACAAACACTCTTACCTTACACACTATTCCCTTTACATAACGCTCTCCTGTTCTTTTCTTCAAAGAGCTGACTGTAGACAGGAAGGAGGAAAGGAAGCATTATCATCTCTGTGCAGGCAGGCAACAGGATCAGAGAAGCTTTGCTACCTGTTGGAATTGATACAAGAACCAAGCCTTTCTCCAAAGCAATCTCTGCCACAAGACTGGCATTCCTCTTGAAGCAGTCTAGGAGATTTCTAAAAGACACCTTGAAATAACAAGGCAATCCACGTCTCAACTGACCCTGTAATAGGTCTTCCTGCAGAAGCTAAATGGTTTAATAAATCTAAATCCATCCCAAATTCTTTCACACAGGGAAGTTACCCAATTGTCAGACCTGATTATGAACATTGATGGAGAGTAAAGATAAAACCACTGCTGAAAGAGTTAGTTTTATGTTTAGGACTTTTCTCTTGATTTTGGTAGAAGAAAATTTATTGGAAGTCTTCTAAAACAAGTACCTTTGAGACGTTTAAGGCATCACAAATATTAAAAAACAGAACAACTCATATTTTCATTGATATCACAAGAATGTTCCATCGCTTTCTGAATTACAAAATAAAGAAATCACACATTAAGCAATTAAAAGCTAATCTCAGTCAATAATTACACTATTTTTGCTTATCAGGCTCTGTTTCCTGTTCCACAGATCAAATACAGTTTTCCTATTTTTTTGAGTATCTTAATCTGGAAAGATGGCATGATATGAAAGTATGAGATTGAGCAAATGCCATCAGGGGTTCGGACAGATTTTCTAGATTAGATTATCCACCAGAGGAAAAAAAAAAAAAAAAAAAGGAAAACTGCACACCATTGCTCTTCCATTTACCAACAGGGAATTAAAACACACAGACAAATCAAACCCCACAACAAAACCACCCCAAACCACTCTCCCCTCCACAAATTAGATTTTCTAACATATACCTATTCCTCAGATATGCATGTAGATGAAGAATTAAGAATGGAACAAACCTCTCAGAACTCAGAAGCAACAACCCCGCATTCCAAGTCTAACATTTAGATTTTGAGTGCTCATACACAGCTGCTTCTACTTTTACAAAACTTAGTTCCAGAGATTCAGTAACATTTCAGCATTAAAAAAAAAAAAAATTGCTCCCTATTGTGAGATATTTTTGCTTTCCAGTTTTCAGTCAGGAAGGAACTGGCAAATGTTCACTGACTTACTACAGTGTTACAGAAAGTTTATTTTGAATATATATAACAATAAGCTTCACCAAAAATTTGGTGCCTGGTCTGTTTTGAATTTATTTCATCTACTTCTGATAAGACTTAATATTCCACTTCTTGGAAGAGTAAATAGTGTGAAACAAGTTTGCAAACGTACTGTAAATAACTGGGTTTATTCAAGCTATTTATTACTAGCAAATTCTACATCATTTATGCTAACACATCTTGTGTAAGTGTGGCATGATTTTCTCACAGCTCTTGAAATAATTTTCTTAAATATGTTAGCAAACAATTCTGCTGGCAGGACTTGTTGTCCAAAACATCAGTCAAAGCTTTCTTTAAAGATGCAAACAAACACGAAGAGAAAATTGAAATTATTATACTAGATGTTTGCACTGGATCATAAACACACCCTCTCATTTTTACAGTGAGTAAATTACTACATTTTGAGTGTTGGCTCTAAGTATAGAATTGAAAATAGAAAGCTTTGCATGATCCTTTTGAATTTTACCAACTGTGCAATGGAGATACCAGCCCAGTAAAACAAAATCCTTATACACACCGTGCCATTAGCTCATAAATCAGTTTGAGGAAACATGAAATCAAACAAACTGAGGCGAGTTCAGATCCTATTAAGTTTAACTAAATCTTCACCTCTGTGTTTACTGTAGGTTCTTTATTTCTATGGGAAATACTCTCCTAGGAAACCTTGTTTTATTCTCTCAACCCCTCTTAAGAGGGAGGAACAACCCACAGTTTAAACTGTTGTCTCACTTTCCAAGATGTTAAATGTTGGCACCCATTGCACACTTCTTCACCTGAACAAGTAAAATACCAGTTCCAGAGGGCTGAACTACACACTGCTTCTCACCATCCATTTGGCTTATGTTAAAAGGTACAAGATTAAATACACTCAGAAGGTTTGAAACCCCCTTCTCCAGACTCCCCAACGGAGCCTCCTCGCATTCAACCCATAGCCAGAGCATTTCTTTGGAAGTGCTCCAAGGCTCTCATCATGTCAGAGGCTCACCTGGCACCCAGGCCATGTGGGACTGATCAAAGGCCACTTACAAACACATATTTGTTGAATCAAATTCATTACTTGGACACTTTTGTTACTTTGCACCCATCACTTTTAATATTGATCCATATCTTGAACAGTATTTTTTCTTACATCATTAAGAAAAATACACTGAGCATCAGCTTCAAAGAATTTGTAATAATTTCTTGTTTCTGTGTCTTTTTTGAGAAAATAAGGATTTTGGATCTATTTTATCATATGCTAAGCAATAGTCTGAAAGTCTCTTTGTAAATAGGATGAAAAATAAAAAGAATAAAAAGAATTTTTTCATTTAGCAAAAGTACAGTCTGAACTCTAAAAAATGTGAGCCATCAGCTACAGCTATATAATAAACCATCCCAAAAGTATCATTCCAATAGAATATTATTCAAATGCACTTAATTCAAAAAGCTGGTTTTTTCCTGAATTTTCAGGAGCTCTGCAGACCTTTGGTTCGTCTGTACATTTTAGAACACTAAATTCATAATATTCATCTTGACCATGCACAAATCTTCTGTGAACCATTCATATCAACTGGCACAATTAACGAGCTAAGAATGAGTTTCTCTAATCACATTACAAGGTAGCTTTGTTGTGTAGGGCTTTTTTAAAGAAAAAGTGTACTTTTCCCACAACACACAGCTTGTATTCCTTTGTGACTGCTCCAGGAAAGGAAAAGAATGAAAGCTGAACTTATTGCAGCTAATCAGACGAGTTAAGATTGGAAAATCCTTATCAAGCAAATCTTCAGGAAGTAAACTCCAAACCACTAAGTGGCTTACTTTCTCACTGGCACATTGGGAAGGAGAAGGAACAGGACACAGCAACCCCTTGTCTCACATAAGAATCATTAGCATTTGCAAAGTCTAAGCTTTGAAGGGAAAAAAAGCTTCCAGACTCATTCTGCAGAAGAAACCTTTCAAATATCAACTGAGGGCAAATAAACGATGTGCCAAGTCTGCTACAGAGAGAAAAACTGGATGCCAGAAATTTTCCCTCCCCCTTCCTTGGAGGGCAGAAAGAGACAGACAGATTGTTTATGCCTACCCCTATCCTGAAGTTCCCAGACAGCTCTTAACTCTTGATGGACAAACTCCAGTGTGAAATTCATCCCTGATCTGGACTGTTCCATCCAGCAAGCCCAGAGACAAGGAAGGGGAAAAACCAGATTACTCTGATTCCCAGTTCAAGTCTAATATGAAAGAAAAGCTTTAATGTTGAAAACAAAGAAACAAAGCCTTAGAAAAGGAATTTAACCCAGCACTAACCTTAGGACAATCAAGCAGGTAAAATTAAGGCTCACTAAAATCTTGTAGACATATCTGAACTTGTAAAAACCGTAGCAGCCTATATCAAATTAGATATTATTTTTAGATCTTATTTTACTCTGCTAAGCAGATCCAATTCCAAGGACAAAGAAGCATGTATAGGAAGGAAAAAACCTCCAAGTCTATCGAGATAACAAGAATACATATCTAGTTCATATTCCGCTCCTCTATTGGAAAAAATGCATGGAAATTGGGAAGAATTACTTTGGAAGAGGTCGAATCAGTTTCAGACTAAACTGGTTTCTGAGGATTCCTGAAGCTTAAAATTTACATTTGCAATAGAATCGTGTCTGGTGTTAGTTTCTACGTAATTTGGTTAGTCTCTCAAAATCATAGAGCCCGTTAGCAGACCTCACTTTGGAGCTGGTTTAATGGTTCCCAGAACCACATTTCATTTTTTCCCCATTCTTGGTTCAGTCTTCTATGCCTCTGTCTGCAAAGTCCAATAAGTACAAACTTACTTTTAAAAGCCAGATGACAATTAATTGAGTAGAATTATGTCACTTATCAAGCACTTGGAGTCATCTCAAGGTCACATTTCACTCAGATCCTTTAGGTAGTTAACCAAGCCGTAGGAATAAATGAGGAGTCTAAATGTTTGTATACCACAGTCTCATATATTCAGCATTTCAGTGGCACTATTCCACATCATTCTTAAAAATGTATCGTTCTAACAGGACAAATGGCTCCATTTCATCTCATTTTTGCACTAACAGCCCACAAACTTTAAACTTGTTGTTATATTTGGGGCAGAATAGAGGGATAAATACTTTCTAGGCTTGCAGCCTTGAATGTGGAGGCAAGGATATGTCTGATTACATTTTCGCCTGTGCCTGGAGAAGTTAATGACCTTAAAGCGTATTACTTAAAACTCAATTTTCTGTCATTAAGTTTCCATTTACACAAACCTGGAACTGGCAGGAGTCTACATCCTCTAGTGAATATCTTATCTATCATTCAGCATAATAATTAATGCAAAAGTTCAAAAGAACACTTTTGCTCATCTGCTCTACTCATAATTTGACTAAAAGATTAAGACATGCCTTAATTTGCAGTTCTACAAGAAGGTATTTCTTCAAAACTGACCAGGCAGTTCACTGAAATAATTTTGAAGCATGTGGCTATATATTAAATCTGGTGATTAAGCTTTCAGACAGACCTTACTAGCAGCTTTCTTCCAGACTCAGAGCTTTCACCTTGCATAATAATCCTTGGCTTTCTTGAAAGCACTGAACCTTTGTTGCCAGCTAGCACGAGTTACAGTAGTTAACACCACACTTAATTGCGTAATTAATTTATTGTGACTAAATTTCCAGCTGAAAGCTCTGTGAGTCACACAGACCCTGCTCCACAGGTCTTTCCCCCAATATCAGTTGAAGCAAAACAAGCATTAAGCAGACTTGTTTTTAAAGCTCAACATAACACCAACATAGAGCTACTCTAACAGCTTGTACATCCCTTCCGTGCTATTTCTGTAGCTCAGTGTGCAAGATCTGTTCTATCACCAGCTTCCAAGCTGAATTTTTTTCTTGGCTTAATTTTTTGGCCCTATGTCCACAGAACAAGGCTCTTCTGTTCAAGACCATTCAGATTGCAAGTTTTTGTCCAACCACCTTCATTGTCATATTATTTTACCTTCCATTATCAGCAGTTCCCTCTTGCTCTGTGAGGGAGGACAAGCCCCTGCTCCCCACCTGTCTGTCCTGAGGCTCTAATGAGCCAACTTGATCCACCTCCTGCGTGCCCAGCTCCTGAGTTAGTTATAGAGGCTTCACTCTTGCCATCACAGACCCTGCTGCATGTAAAAGGTAAGACAGCAGACTGACTGGCTGTCCCTGCAGTGCTCGTGTGTCACTTAGCCTTCACATGACAATGAACTCAGCTGTGTCCAGTGAGCACGGCTAAAAATGTACATCTTGCTTCAGCCACGTGGAAGTGTCAACAGGCACAGAATCTGAGGCCATTTAAACAAAGCTCTAGCTGTAAATTACTTCCCTTCTGGACAAATTACTACTGATTACTGGCAAGACAGTACCTAGTCTTCCAGGATATTAATTGTTTCATTTAATTAATGTGGTAATTCAGTTAAAGCAAGGACCAAGCTCTTCTCCTTGCACCCACTTCCCCACCAGTGCCCCCTCCTCGAATAAGAATATGGCAACATTGAGTAGTAGCAGCTATATACAGCCCCCCCTTCACAGGTTCATGCCCCTAAACCCTTATCCTTCAGTATATCACCCAGTATTCAATACAAAAACAATTGAACCTGCTTTAATTAGAACACCTTCTAGCAAACCAATTTCAGAGAAGCAAGAAAAAACCCAAGAAGCAAAGAAAGGAATTTTGGGGTTGCTGTATAACAGGGTTATTGATGAACCATTTTCTTCATATAAGCCATATACACAATAATCCATGGCTCTAATTTTGTCATCCAACCACCACCATTCCCTTATCTGTCCTCAACAGGTGTGTCAGAAATTCTGTCTCTGCTGCTGATCACACATTCTTTTGAACCAGATCAGATTATTCAGCAAGACACAGAGCTAATCCTTTGGTGTATTCCTACTTGCTATCCATACCACTTCCGAAAGAGCCTTGGCAGATTTCTTTCTAGCCATCACAAAGCAGACTTTGTCTGAGGCAAATGTTATGGAAATTTAATTTGAACAAAATTTAGTTCTGCTTTGCTTCCAGACATTATTAAACATCCTATAGCACAGCTGCAGCATCTACCTCTCCCACAATTATAGTCTCTCAATTGCTAAGGCTTTTTTATTTTTTAGACCTAGACATACAGCTTTGAATCTCTCAAAATTTGCCATAATTTTCCTTGTGTTCCCTCAGAGGAAAATATTATCTACATGCACTGAGCCCATGAAACTTGGATATTACACCAGAGGCTCATCATAATTCATTTTGACTTTCATTTGGAAAAATAAAGCATTAAAAAATCTCCAAACTCTTACATGCTTGGTGATGCTGCCTGAGGACTAGCAGCCCACACAGACTTCACTAAAATGGACTTCAGTGTTTCTAATTTATGTGTTAAGTTACATTTCCCTGCAAAACATGCAGCACCCAATAAAACCTCACTACAGCCTGAGAGTTTCCCCTCAAAGCGGGGCTGAATTTCTACCAGAAAATATCCCATTCTCCATATTGGTGTGAGCTAGAAAATACTGTAAGAAAGCACACAACTGTGAATATCTAAAAACAGATATTCCCTGTGACTCAATTGGTTATTCTTCCTTTAATTTTAACACCATCAATAAGCAGTAGTGGCTATTTTTGGCACTCCAATAGGTTGCATTTCTGACCATCTTTCTCCCCAGTTTAACCTTCACTGAAGGAAGTTACGTGTTGACAAAACAAAAAGACTAGATTTTTACAATGAAATAGTACCAAAAAAGTCTAAAAAAAATCTTTACCCAAACTACAAGATATTTTCCTACATAATTATTTACAGATTTCTTCTACAGCAGTAAAAAACATGTTCACCATGAGCAGAAATAGGATACAGCTGTACTCTTGTCCGGAACCAAAAATAAACAAGAACAATAATCCCTTCTCCCTTACTGGACGTATATTCATGTGCAAGACAAGTATTTTCGATAGTACAATTCCAATGACAAACCCTTAAGCAATCAGTGTGCTACTACATTGTTAGAGATGTTTTCCTCCGCAATACCAATGATTGGAAGTATTACAAGTTTAATATTCCTCTCAAATTGTTTCCACTTCACATAAGTATCATTTGTCTTTGGTGTTCTAATTAATACTTTATTCATTGTACCCTGTGCAGTACCGATTAACCCCATACATTAGTCTTTTAGTAAACACAATCTTAGTACGATACTGTATGAAACTCTTAGCTATGGTTAAGTGCAATTATGTCCAGTCTTCCATCAGTCCCCTTTGTTACAGAGTTGTGACATTTCTCTTTTATGCTGACTCTTAACAACCAAACGCTGGGTAAGTGCAGGAGCTCTGATTTTGCTCGGTTTTACCAGCTGAGATATATTGCTAAATTTCTTCTAATTTATGTAATTCAGAAAGACGGGGATAAATGGGTCATTTGAAATCCAAGACTCCCCACCACAGATATCTTTTATTTATATGTTTATTACTTAAAAAACCCACTTTTCTGAAGCCTCTCATTTTTCCCATTTCACAGCTAGACTTCCTTCCTCTCTTAATTTGAATACTACCTTCCTGTCAAAAGCCAGGCCCTGGTCCTAGAAATATCTATACACATGCCTGGGTTACAAGACTTTGCCTCTCAAGTACAATTCAGATTACATAATAAACCAGAAACAACTACTTCTGAAAGCAATATGAAAATATAATACAAAATAATTCAGAGAGAACAAGACTAATGCAAGCTTTATTCTTTGTATTACTCGGTATTGACTGTGTTTGCATGAAAAAAAAGTGTTTTACCTTATTGTCTTAGCCTTAATGTTCTTTTTGGACTTCTTTTCTTCAGCCAGGTCACCCTTCACTACTACTCCATCATAAAATGTATCAGAGAAACAGAAACACCACATATTATCCAAATGGTTCAGGATCAGAATTACAATTTTCTTCTTGCACAATTTTTTTTTTTTTTGCAACAAGTTTGCTTCAGGCTACTTATAAACAAAATCCAGAATTATAGTACTAACAAGACTCTAATTTCTCCCTTTTTGTCAATACAGTATTTTAAAATAAGGCGGATAGGAGAAGTAGGACTTGCAGCTAAGTCTGAAAGTATAGAAGTTAAAAAGAGAAAAAGCTTAGAAATCACAAAAATCCACTAAAATCAAAGACCATCCTTTCTTTTCCTACCTTAAATGTTTTTCCTTAATGCACAAGTCAATAGCTACCACAGTATGGTCCACAAATTTGAAAATTCACAGATGCTTCATAGGAATCCAAAGAGGACAGCTAATCACTCAAACTCTCCTCTTCCCTGCACACATCCTCAGAGCACCAGCTCTGTCTCTATCAAGGCTGATACTTCAGCATTCCACAGATACATTTTGAAAGTTATATGTACAGATAAATAATGAATGAGCAGAATTTCTTGGGATGAGGAATTCAAAGCTACAAACAGATAAAACTGACAGTTATAATATATTACTAATAAGTTAAAAAAAAGGGAAGGATTAGTATAGATAATGTAGAAGTTCAAAAATGTGTTTGGTCAGCAGCATTAGCAGCAACCCAGAGAACAGTAATAATGGAAAGAGACCAATTTTCCAATCACAAATTCATGAGGCAAGACTTGCACTAGGAATGAGCAGACTAAGAAAGACTGGCAAAGGGCATTCTTCTAGTTTGGTTCCTTTGAAAGGTGTAACAGCAAGGAAATGTTATCCCCCAGTGGGAACACGAACTGTCAGCATGGAAAACAAATATTTTATTTGGGGTTTTGTGTCTTTTATTTTCTAATATTTGACTTTTTTTTTAGCTACAAGGCTAGAAGTTTAACCTAAGAAGAAGTCAAACAAAATTATGTAATGCAACTTTACATGAGCTTCTAGGATTTCAAGTATTCTCATTTATAATGCAAGCACAGCAAAGTTTAAGTAATCTTAGTTCAGAGATTAATAACCAAGATATACCAGCAAGCTTTTGCATAGTAAGATTGGAGAATCCTCAATTAGTTTAAAAACTCCTTAATGAAGCAAATCAGCACATGAGTCTTCTCACTGGGTCCTTATCTGCACACATCTTAAAAGACTAAGCAATTCCACCCATTTATACATGTAGTTCCTGAGATATTAGATACTTAACAGCAGGCAGACTTTTTTGTTCACATGAGGGATTGTGTTCCTGACCAAATCTTTAATTCTACTGTAATAATCAATAAAAAATGATATTGTACACTCTTTAGTTTATCTTTTAAAAAAGTAGTAATACTTTATGTGGGTATGTAGGGGATTTTTGGGGAAAAGACCATGCAGCTTATGCAGAAAGACGTGGAAAGACTAATTAATATACTACTTGTGTTTGGGTAAGGCTAATTAAGTTTTAGAATCACTATCCCAGGTAGAACCCTTCCTGCACCATATACCTTTATGATATTTAGATAGTGAGAACAATTATTTAGGTAGAAAAATGAGTCTTGAAAGGTCTAAAAGTTTGCCATAAATCTAGTAATGAAATAAATACTATTAAAGTCACGTACTTTCCCACACCTTTTGCCTCCTTAGAAAGGAGCTGTTCACAATTACAGCTTCATTCTCAGATATTTGCTTCGGTTATATAACACCAAGGAACATATTTTTTCTGAGCTAAACCTTTAATTATAAGAAGTATTTCATTTTCTTCCTTGTCAAAGGCAGAAGAAATGACAGCAGGATGTATGATCAGGACATCCAGCTTTCCCATTAACAACAGAACAGGCAGAAGAAGATATTCACCATTTTTATAAAGTGCAAATCCTACCTCCTTTTCACCAGTATTTCCCATGGTTTTAACAGCATCACCTGAGACATTCATGGATTACTCTATCAATTCATGATTGCTGTACCCAAAACCTCCAACCACCACCCCACCTCCCAGTCCTGTTTGCAAACAGGAGGTACCACGGGACACCTCCCCTGGTTGGCTCACTCACCAGCTGTGTCAGGAACTCCTCTTCCACACTGTCCAGGAACTTCCTGGCCCGTCTCCTCTTCAGTGTGCTGCATTTCCAGCAGACACCTGGTGAATTAAAGGTCCCAGGAGAACAAGGACCAGCCCCACCCAAACACAGGTAGAGTTTGCCCTTGATCCAGGCACTCGTAGCCTACTGGTGCACTGAGGACCACCAAAATTGGTGAGTTAAGTTGATGTGATTCCTTGCAGCTGAGAATAATTAGCTAACCTGCACATTTTGGCACAGCTAGATAATGTCTTACCTGAAGGGACTAATTACTTTTACTGTAGCTATCACAGCTATTACCAGATTTTCTCTAGCTAGCAGGAATAGAGGTACATTTTGCAAGGCTTTCTCCAAGGGATTTTGACAAAGTCCTCAGTGGATAAACTGGGAGTGATTTGTCAGGGCTGATGACATATTTTATGCCTTCTGCACTGATATTTCCCACTGGATTTGATAAACCCAGGTTTAGTCAGAGAAATCAGAGAGCTGCTCAAAGCAAACACTACGTAGCTTAGGATGAGAGTTTGAGAGGAGCCAAGCTGTCTTCGTGTCTGTTCAGAACAAGATTAAGTTTAGGCCTGTGTAAATCACCTTAAGTACAAGGTTGCAGGACTTCTGACGGGGAGCTGTGGACTATGCTTACATATGGCCCATTCTTTCCCAAGGGGACTCTTTTAGTGAGGCCTTTGAGACAAGGCTGATTTGACAAAATCAAAACACAAAGCCACGTCAGGCACATCCATGTTTTTAACAATGCTCCATCTCTGATCAACACATCAGGAACATCTGCCTTTCCCTCTCGCTCTGAGAGTAGGGTGTCCCTCTAAAGAGATGTGTCTGCACAGCCAAATGGGGTGTGACTACAGCACATGTGAGCACATTTGCACTAATATTCAAATAGCACTGAACCCCTAGATATTGATGAAGGAATCAAGCATCAGCTGTAGGCCAGTTCTACAGCCGATCCAGTGAATCACCTGATGAGTATTTTAGCTGCTAATCCAGCTCAGACTCTGTGGTCACAGCTGTGGGTATAGATGTGGTTATAGCTCCCAGCAACCAGCACAAATATGCCAGACCTAAACCATACTCTTGTGTCAAGTTGTTACTTGAATATAGCCTAAAATGCTTTGCATGCGCTTGTCTCTGACTTATGTTCAAAACTTTTTAGCATGTCTCCAGTCGGTTTCTGAATCTTAATCAGGAATTAAACCTGAGATCTTCATGTGACTTTACTTCTGGAGGCATAAAAGCATCAGTCTTTGTCCTTACTGCTTCAACATTTTTGATAATTCAGTCTTAAACTGGGCTTTTAAAGACACTGAGAAAGAACATACTATTTATCCAAAAGAGCTGCAAAATATATTTGTTAAATAAAAATATTCATATGTTTTAATCAGATTTTCTAGATCTAGAAGTAACAAAGGTACCTTACTTCAAAGACCGTATATATAGTACTACATATAATCTGCTGGTGAATTTTTGTGATTATTTTACGAACTGCAAAAACATTTTTTGGGGTTTTTTTTTTTTATTATAATCAACTATCAACTTCCCAATGCTAGCAGTAGCCTCATCAGAAGTGAAACAATATATTCCAATAACCAAACTCCTATGGAGAAAATGAAGGGTAAGGAACAGTTTTCAAAAAAACAAAACAAAAGAACCCCTGAACAAACAAAAACCCAACACCACAAAAAAAAACCCCATAAAAACCACCAAACCCCCCCAAACAAACAAAAGAAAAAAAAAAGGAAAAAGATGAAATAAACCCTAAAACATCTCCCTCTGATTTCAAAAAATAATTACTTAACTTTAATTTAAAATGAGCTCAAATGGAAGATGTCAGCCTTAAGTTCTTCGAAATGCAGAAAACCTACAAAGCTATTGTATTTCAGTTGCCACAAACCATGCTTTAATGCCAGGAAACGTACCTCTGTTGGGAAGACTGAGGTAGCACCTTGTGTGGAAACAGTTACAGATACTTCAAGCATTGCAAAAGCAAATTCAAAATTATATTTTTACAAGTACTTTTCAGGTTCTCACACCCACAGAATTATGCACTAATATACTGAAAACGCTGTAATGCTCATAATGATGAGCATTATATTTAAAGAAAAAGCAGATAACAAAGCAGCTTGCAGTAAAAACCATTCTAAAGCCACTCACCTCTACAAAGCCCTGGCACTGAAGGGGCACAGCACCACCTGCACCATTTACAGCAAAGCACCCGCAGGCACAATGCAAGACAACAAACACACGGCACCTGAGGGGGAAAAGGGGCTTGGTAAGGAATTCCAAAGGCCTGAGTGCCTTAAGGGCCCTGAGCAGCCTCACCTGGAGCCCTCTGCACCTGGGCTCCATTTAAACCCCGGCTCGGGATGGGGCCCTCTCCTGTTCCTGAGGGGCTGGGTTACGGCTCTTGTCCCGTTCCCACCTGGGTCCCGGCTCCTGCCCCGTTCCCGAGGGGCTGGGTGGCGGCTCCTGCCCCGTTCCTGGCCGTGTCCTGGTTCCCCTTTGGCTGGTGAGTCCCGCTTTTCCTGCCCGCTCCGTGTCTGGGGGAACCCCGACGGTGGGTGAGGGGGGCACCCGTGTTTATTTTCCCTCAGAGGTCAGCTTGCCCTGTCTGAGGGAACAGCCCTGCTCTCTCTGCTCACTTACGTATAAGCAGCGTTTTGTCTTGGTGTTTCTGACTAAATGCATGTGAGGAGTAAGAGTTTTTGACCCAGTATCTTAAGGTTCTACAAGCCGTGTGGAAAAAGCAATCGCTGACTTTCGCTAGCAGATTATTTTCTCCATATCAAGTCCACAGGTAACAGCAGAGGTGCTGGCAGCTTTCCATTGGGAAATCTAGCCTGCAAAAGGTGGGGCTTTAGGTATCTCCCGGAGGCAGTGGAAAAATGATTTAGCGTGGCTCAGAAAAGACAGCAATAGTTGCTATAAAGTTAGATGTAATTTATGGAGGATAAGTTTTAGAGTTTTTTGTTGTGGACTATTAGGCACAAGGAAGTGTGCCAATGAGAAGACTGAAAAAATAGTTTTTATCCTCCTTCTAAAGACTAAGCTAACTTTTTTCTTGTCATCGGTTGTAGTCTGTAGCTGAACAGTCGATGACAAAGGATTGCCATCCACGCTAGCCAGGAGAGTAGGTATTTATTGATTTGCCTTTTATGTTTCTCCAGTAGCTTCTTCTCATCTGAGACATTTTGTAAGGGTATGATATTCCACAAATAAAATTCCTGTCACATTTTCATTTTCGGAGCAAGACTAGCATAGCAAAACAGCCCCCCGATGGTTTGATGGTTTTATTGTTTGGTTACTTCAAAATTGTCTTTTTTTTCCTAGTACAGGATACATATAGGAATTCAACTTTGTAGATTTTTGAGTTTTCTAACGCAATAAAAGCCCCATGGCATGTACAAATTTCAAGTGCAGCCGACAAATTAAGCTAAAAGATTTGATTTATAAAATTCATTCTGGGGCTAATATACTGAAATTAATATGAAATATTTGCAAAGTATTTATTTGGTAAGGAAGAATGGAATGTGGCTTTTCTCGCAGTGTAAATAAAAATGTCAGTCCCATATAATGGCCCGATGTTAGAGTTCTTACGTGGCAGTTTGATCAATCTTCCCAAGACTTTACCTTAGATCTTGAATGGATTCTTATCACTGTAAACTAAAAATGCTTTATGCTGTATGTGATTAAATTACTGGGCTAGAAATAAATTGTGATAGGGCTACATTCTGCAGGTTTCTAGAGATGCTGATTTAAAGTGTTTGCATGCCCAGACTAAACAGAAGCGTTTTTTAAAGAAGATTTTGAGACCTTTGATAACAGCGATAACAAGGACTGCATGATAGGGAATAGTCCAGCAGAGCAAACATGAGTGATGTTTATCATCTGGATTCTAAAGGAGGAGGAATAAGCTCTTTGAGGAGATATTTTGCTTCAGGAAGGACAACACCAACTGCCAAAATCTCCCACATTTTTCTCTTCTCCTTAAAAAGAAATCCATGCAATAAAATGTCCTAGGAGGACTATGCAACCATTCAACTATTCCAGTCTATTTTGACTGGAATAACTAGCAATGTTTCATTGCCTGAATAATTTGGGCTAAAGTGAATTTAGAAATTTCTGAATCCATTATGATGTTGGTAGCAGATCTGTTCTGTTATTGAAATTCTGTCATTTCCTTTCACTGAAGAATTATCAAAGACAGGTGTCCTTTATTCATGTCATATGCATGAATTTTTTCAAGAAACATTAGGAAAAGTGATTATTTCTGTAAGGAAATCTGTCCTAGGGAAGATACTTATTTCTCTCTATCATTTACTGTACTTCCTTTCCTTCCCCCCAGTCCATTACATTCTCGTGATCTGTGTGTTGTTTATGTGATACTTTTGATGTACTCAGATACTCTGAAAAGTCTCAGGTTTCTGTTAGGAAGTGCAACACAATGGCAGTTTGATCAATCTTCTCTGGTTCCCTTAGTACTTTCCCCATGTCTCTTGATTCTCCTGATTTGGATTAGAGCTGTCAAGAAAATAACCTGCAGAGCAGAGCAGAGTGTGGGGTTGGTTTGCTGCAAGTTTAAAGCTAAGAAAATAATAAAATATTGGCACCTTCCCAGATAGTTCACATCACTCATTTAAAAACCTAAAATTATTAATCCCATCTCTATTTTTTTCAAGTTATGAAGAACCAATTTCAGAAATCTGAGCAGAGCTCTTGCCCATAGCCAGAAAGAATTGTCTGTATTTAGTTTGGTTTTGCACTGAAGCAGAGCTATTCCATCTCTGCTCTCTAGTAACGTCTACTTTTTAGAGTCCGATATAGTAAAATATGCCAAACAAAGGAGGGGGAAGAAATCAAACCACAATTTGATGTATCAGGGAATGCTATAGGACATTAGTATTTTCTTGGAACTTATAAAAAAAAAAAAATCAATAAATTGTGCAGCTTTTCCCAGCAGCAATGTTCTTCAAAGGACACATTTCTTGTTAGCTTGCTTTTCCTTCGTTGTTGGACATTGGCTTTCTCTTTTCACTGGGACACAGAGATTTGACCAAGTCAAATACTTGTTTCGAAAGGGACAAGTCCATAATATTTGAGGGGAAAAATAATTTTGCTGACTCCAAATCTTGTTTGTAGCAACAGGATGCAGTATTATAAGCCACAGTTCCAACCATGAATAACAAACATGATTTAGATTACTCCATGACAGCACAACATACATCAATTGATAAATTGTTTAAGAATGAGTAGAATCAGCCCACATGTTGAACCACCATATTCTGTTTCCTCCACTTGTGAGCTGGCAGAAGATTTTTCTCCCCATTTAGGACTTAGCGATGTAGAAAAATCGCATTAGTCAGACACCAGTTACTTATTGCTGTATCATGCCTGATGGATGGGGTTTATTTTACTATAATCAGATTAGATACATGGGGAGATAAATGAGAGGCAGAGGAACTCTCTTGTTGTGGCGTCGTGTGCCTACTAAGACAACCCTTAAGAGGCTAATGGGGTTGATGCACAGCAAGGTACAACACTAACTTAGCAATTCCTTTAAAAACCCTTGCTACTTCTTTGCTGTGAATTTGTAATGGAAGTATTGGCCCAATGCTTCCATTACAAATGGAAGTTGCTTACCTGTCTCTGGGAGAGATTAGAAGTTGGGAGATGGTACCTCCTTGAACAAACACATGAACAAGTTTCGTTTAAGCAAGTGCTTATCCCGAGCAACTATCGTCCTGGGGCGTTTGAGACCGCCAACACAAAAGAGAATATGAACTTTGCCTGGTGAAGGTTCATCAAACAACTCAGGAAAGGCTGTGAAGGATATCTACAGGCAGGTTCACTGAGCACATAATTCAATTTGCTTATTTTCTGCTTGCTTTGTGCCACCCCATCATCCTGCTGAACTGCTGGAGTTCATCTGTACCTCACCATGCTTGACTTTCTCTGAGGATTTCCTATAGTGGAAGTGCTGTAACAATTGCCCCTGGCTTCAAAATGTGCTCCATGGGCTTGGAAAGGGTTCAGGTAAGAGAGGACTCAGTATTTTAACTCCTGATAACCTTTTCTGTGCACATTTGGGAAGTGACTTGCAGGAGGACTTGGACTTTTTGGCGTTCATTTGGTTGACAGTTGTCGATCTAAGAAATTATCAGACTAGTTGGGCATCATCACACTAAGATCAATGTGGGGCATATTTTTCCATGGTAAAAGTAGTGTGTAGTTCTGCATTTCTGAAATATACTCAACATTTTTGCTGGGTATTGGAATGTGCAAACTTTCTCTCTTATCCCCTATTTCTTGACATTTGGAAGCTGTGCTAGTATTGTGACTGGTGAATGTAATTCAGGCTGTAGGAAAAAGGTAATCTATTTTATGACTAGGACACTAGGAAGTGAATAATTCAAATGATAAAATATTAAGACATGTTTTGCAGCCAGTGCAACAATGATCTAAAATTAATGCATAGATTTTTACTTGCATGGAATTTGGGGAACATAGGAAGACATCTAAGAAATGCCTACTAGTGAATGCAGTTTTTGTGCGAAATTGCAGCACACAGCTCTGTTCCAGTTAAATGTGACTTCAATCAGTTTCACAGTGGTGGAAGAGTAATTCAAATTAGAGTTTATATGTGGTGCAATTGGCTTGTAAGCAATATCCAGTCTATTCTGCAATCATATGATGAAAAGGGTCACAACCTCATCTGTGCTTTGGGCTCTTGATGTATTTTAAGGCATTTTGCACTCTGAGGTGATGTAGTAGGTTTTAGTATGAGTGAAGGCACTGACTTTCTCTGTTGCTAAGAGGGAGAGACCTTTTTCTGAGGACATGTTTTGGCCAGAACCAGCCTTAAAGCATGTTTTTGCCTGATTTCCATTTTGTGACATAATTTCTCTGCTTTAGTAGTCAAGCCATCCAAATATAATCATGTAAAGAGAAAACTGCAGTTTAAAGAATCTTTAGTAGTAAAATATCATTAAATGATCAGCTGTGTTGTGCAAATACTGTATTGATATTTCTTTATGATGAGATTTTTATTTCACAAAAAATTGCTTTACTCAAAATAGTTGAGTCTCTCAGTAAACCGTCTACAGTGTTTATTTGAGTTTATTTTTAGTCTTAAATGTTTTTTAATTAGTGTAGTTTATATTCTTTACCTTTCACTGGACTGGGAAGAGCAGGATTGTTTTGTTTTCAGTCTGCAGACCCATCTAGAATGAGGAATGAAGTCTAATCAGTATCCTTAAAATATTAATTTTATTATTCACTGCTGCTGCAAACAAAATTAAGGGCCAAAGTACTTATGCATTAACCTAATCTTGCAGTATTTGAACTGGGAATAATTCATGCAATTTTTTGAATGCTGCTTTCTTGATGGCTTTTTTTAAATGCCAAAAACCCCTTTTCTATTAGCATATATTGATCACCAGATTTTATAAAAAGGTAAAATTAATCATTTTATTCCACCAATGCACCTGGTTTTTTTAATGTTATTAGAAATGTCAGTGGAATCTTTTAGCTGCAATCTTAAATGAAATACAAAAAGTTTAGGGAGAAATTTTTACTTGGACATGTCACACATGCTCAGAGACATTTGCCTTTTTTTTTGGCTTGCCCTCATCCAATCTGTAGTGCTTTCAACACATACAGCTGAAGATCCAAGGAACTTTACTCCTCAGTGTGCTCACATTTTATTTTCCTAAGGATTTTTCTCCTGCTGGTTCTGTTGCCCCACAACTGGACTCGGCTCTGGATGACAGTCTCATTAGCTAAAGTTTGTTGCAGAACACAAAATCAGACTCAGAACTGTGGTGAAAATACACATCCAGGAGTACACTTGGTCCTAGCCAATAACAAATCCCTAACATAACATGGTAGAATAATATTAGTCAATTTACTGTAACCTGTACTCTTAAATCAGATTTGGTCTTAAAGGTCAGCTTTCTGTAGCACTAAACTCTCCCAGCTCTTAGAAGTAATTAGTGTTACACAGCAAGTTTAATTAAAAACCCAGTGCAACTGAGCCTATCAACTTTCAAACACTTAAAACAATTTTAAATATATGAAGGCTGGGGTTTTTTTTCTTCTACCAACTCTCTCTTACTTCCTTTCCTATGATTTTGTATGTATTATGAATTAAAGAAGGAGGAAAATGATGCCTGCTTGCCATTGGAAGTTTTTTCCTGGTCAGGAGTATCTTTGCATAGAAGATAACACATTGCTGGTTCTGTTGGTTTAGTGCAAGCCAAGATATAAAGGGAAAAATAAAACAATGACAATTTATTTTGATAAAATAATTTAGAGGTATCTGTCTTATTTTCCATTCTAAACGTACACCTTACAATTCAGGGAGGGAATGGATATTTTTTTCAGGCTCCTGTTTCTAACACAAATCTGAGATCTTGGGGCTTTTTTCAGCAGAAAGCTCCTGCTTTTGTTCCTATCACACATTCCTTCAATAGAGCTGGCTGAAAGATTGGGTTTGTTTGATAGAACAAGGTGGTTTGGAAAGGTCTTATCCATCCACGGGTATCAATACAAGCTACTTATTTCCTTCTAGATGTTTTTATTAATGTTTCCCAACCAAGGATATCAAAGTAATTGTAACTTAAACTGCTGACTTGCAACTGTGGTCTTTTTTTATTCTGGAATTTTTCCTTTTCTCAAATACAAATATTTTTGCAGAGAACTACACCTCCTCTTTCTGAAAACAGATGTTTAAACTTGTGATTCTGGACACTTTGTGTCTGTTTTGCTATACTTCAGTTAAAAGTGAAAAGTTTTTTTTGGAAATGAATACACAGATTGAAGCAGTGTTTTTGACTGCTGTTGATGTTACTTTGTTCAAACTCAAAACTTTAAAGCTGCTCTGTTTCTCATGTTCCCTTTTCCCCCTATTGTTATTTTTATAATGCTTTTTTTCTCTTTGCCACGTAAGAAAAATAAACGGACAACAGAACCTCTGTGTTCTGCTACTCATATGCTGAACACATACAGGCTTTATGCATTGCAAGTAGGACATGAAATCCAGCTGGTGTTCATTTCAAAAACGAGACACTAATCAACCATCCTCTGTAATAAAATGGCACAAGAACCCTCCCAGTTGTATTGACACTGAAGATGTCTCCAAAACAATGAAACTGCGATAAGATGGCAAAAATAGCTGTGCCTTTATGAATGTGCATTTTAAATGCATGAGCTTTGAACGACTGTGTCTTCTTCGGCACTGTGTAGTGTAGCAAGGTCTGTGATGAAGAGACAGACGCAGTGATGTGTGATGTTAGTGCCTAGATTCAGTTTCCCAAATGCTGCTATGATTTTTTGTTGTGAAAATCATACAAACCTACAATATTCCTTCTCTTGCTCTCCTTTATTATAGTGTAAGGTTGTGATTTCAAAAACTAGTACTAGATGAAGTATGAGAAACAGCAGTGGGAAACAATAATGAAATTGCAGGGTAGATGCTAAGTGGTCTTCACTACCCGATTCCAGAACCTGGCTTAGTACAGGGTTGGATATGGCATAGAAGGCAAGATTAGTACAAGGAAAATCATGAAGGTAGGCTGATATTCTCATCTCAAATACACCTCTGTTTAATGACATGGATTAACAATTTTCAGGGAGGGGACCACCAACTTATTTTGCTGCTGGAGTTGAGCTCTTTCCCCTAGTAATCTCTGACAGCAAACAGTCAATGCATAAACCATAAGCAAAGTGTGTCCTTGTAAACCCTAAATTTTATTGTCTCTTCTCTTTGGGTCGTCGATGCTTTCGGTTGTTACTGCTTCCTCTTCCTTTTCCTACTTGTTTCTTTTTTCAGAATCCCCTCTCTTCTATTCTTATATACATACTTTCACAAGAATTCCTTTCTATCCACCCTAGGCTTGTGGATATGTGTGGTTGCTAGACTCCATTTACTACTGGTGGTGTTATTTTAGTCTTTTGCTGTCAGCTGTGAATGAAGGCAAGAGGCTCCCTTTACCTGATTTGCTGGCATATGGCATAACCAGATTTCAGACTGTAAGAGTGCAACCACACATGGCAACAAGTGGCTGAAAGAAAAGGATATTTCTGCTCCAATTTCAGCAAGATCCAGGATTTAGATTTTCATAGATTTTTTGCTTATTGTTTCCTCAGTTTTGGGTGTATTTTTGCAGTTCCAATTTGAGTTTAAAAATGTCAAATACCTACATGAGTTAACTCTTACTGCATTTCTACAGAACTGTGAAGTCATAGACCAAAAATGCAATCAATTCTTATGTTAATTTGCATTTAATATGAGAAAGGGATTAATTCAAGTCCCAAAATTTTCTTTGGAAATTTATCACTTTGGAGATGCTGAATCATTCTTTTGAAGCAACAGTGTACGCTTGCTAGATTTCAAAGAAGATAATAAAAATGTTACAATTTGCTTTAAAAATATAATTTATATGCTATGAGTTCTCTAAAACAAGCATGACTGACTGTGGGTGTACATCGAGAAACAGTATTTCTAAGGAGAAAAGAACTAATTAAATCCTCCAAAATGTCATATTAATGATTAGAAAAGATTTTTGTTTGAAAAGAACAAAAGCAGAAAGTGGTAGAAAATGAGCTGTTCATAGCTTAATTTATGGTTTTAAACCTAAAAATAATAACCTAAAAAAATCCTTGTCCCCCTCATTTGAATAGATAACTTATATCATTGACTTTGCAGCTAATACCAAAAAATCTGTTCATTTGCATTTCATGTAGAGAAGCCAACCCTGCATTCCTGAGGCATCTGTTTAAACAAAGGGTGATACAAGATCAAGGGCAAAGCTAAAACTGGAGTAATTTGGTTTATATGGAAGAAGTAAATAAATATCCCACTGTACGGTGGGATTGCAACATATGACTTCTGTCAACCTACAGCTGATTTAAACAGCTCCTGAAATCTTAATCTGTTTCTTGTCTCTCCCAGCTGCAGTTTGCTCTCTTTAGTTGTCCTAATCAGTCTTTAAGACCCTGCTCTCAAATAGGCAAGTTGGAAAATGGAAAAATGAACCCTGTACTTCTAAGGTGTTCCTTTTAACGTACAAAATGTGTATCTAAACTTGTAAAGAGGCCACACAAACAGCTCAGCAGAAGAAAAGGTGAGGAAGTGAGTATTTAAGGGTGAATAACAGTGATCCTATAAAATTCTTTTTGCAATCAGGAATTATCCTAGGAATTGCATTGTTTTCTTCGATCCTTTGTGCATATCTTAAATTTCAGCCAAGCAGCTTTTAACAGGGTAGTTTGGCTGGTTTTTGTTTCCTTTCATTTCTCACATTAATACAGGGGAAATGTATCCATGTGGAATGTGTTTCAGTATTATTTACAATAAGTAATCCCAAGCATGCAATACTTCCTGCTAATGAGCAATATAGATTAAAGGCAGATGCTTGCTGAAATCATGAATTTGGCATTCATCTCATAGAGACATTTACTCTGTGCTATATGTTTACTTCTTGGTGTGTTGGTTGCCAAGAGGTTGCAGTTCTCTTCTGTTGTAGTTTAAATTTTAAAAAAGGCCTCCATCTTGGAACTGTAGAATCATGCAATGTCCTGGGTGGGAATGGGCCCACAAGGATCACCAAAGTCCAGCATCTGTCCCTGCACAGGACACCCCAAGAATCCCACCACTTACCTGAGAGCAGTGCTCAAAAGCTTCTGGAACTCTGTCAGGCTTGGTGCTGTGAGCACTTCCCTGGGAAACCTGTTCAGTGCCCAGCCACCCCCTGGGGCAAGAGCCTTTTATGAATATTCAGTCTAAAACTCCCCTGAAGCCTTGTGCCCTGCAGACACAAAGAAAAGCTAAACTGGTAGTGCTGATAAGTGCTTCATACATTTAGCAGAGAACGCAAGGAGGTCTGACATCCAGAAGCTGCTTGAGGAGGAAACTCAGCAGGAATTTGATTCTGGATAAACCTGGAACTTCTAAAATGGCAGGAGGGAGCTGGCAAATTTAACTTCAGAACCAGTTGAGCTCTTCTGCTGCAACACCTTAATGATGTTGAGCATGTGTGAGGCTTCTCCAGCAAACAGAGAAGCAGGTGCATGTATCTCTGCTTGGAATAAAGAGATCCTGGGGGACAGTCAGAAATTGGTCTGTTTATTGTCATTTGATGATGCATGAGGTGCTCTGGTGCTGTGATCTCTCAGAGCTTAGGTCTAGTCAGAGTTGGATGCTGGGAAGTTGGTTTGTGTTGTGCTGTGTGAACACAAGATGGAGGGGATCCCCAAGCGAACAAGATATCAGAAAGCACTAACTAAAGGTCAATATTTAATAATTTCTAATAGAAGAATAGAAAGGAAAATAAGTAAGACTAAAAACAACGTGTGACCAGAAACAAACTGAAGCAGAAATAAGTGGCACTGGTTTCAGCTAAACAATAAGCAAAACTAGGATATGAAAAGAAAAAAAAAAAGGAAAACAACGTAGAGGCATTGACATAACAGGAGTTATTTGGAATTATTTTAAGTCAGAGACAGAAGCAAAGAGAGAAATGATTAGAGGAAGCTAGGAGAAAATACAATTTCAGGGAAGATTATTTTGTCTGATGACATTGGTGAGCAGGATTGTATTGTCCTAGCAGACATCCTTTAGCTTTGTTAAGATAGAGAAGAGATTGCAGTGGGATGGTAGGAGGTTTTTCAGGGCCATTGCTGCTTTGTGCCGCTAATATTGTCCGTATACTAATCTAAAATTACTTTCCATATGGGTACATTAATTTTTCTTGAAGATCAAAAGCTGAAAGACTTGGAAAAGAGATCAGAGAAAGATAAAATATGCTGAATTGTCTGCTTTGTTTCTACAGCAAAGACATTTCTTTAGAAAAGTTGAGTGGCAGAGAGGAAAGGAGATTGATGGACATTTTAATGTTTTGATGCTTTCTTTAGTTACTTTATTCCTAGTTTTGTTACTGAGGCTATCTTTTGCTTGGTGGAAGAAACATGTTCTTTACTTGCTTGTTGACATGGGTGGGATGGGCTACCCAGCAGCAAGAATTGAAATGAGCAGTGAATAGCAGAGAGCCAGTCCACCCACCTGAGTGGGAGTGTAAAAGCACGTTTGTTACTCAGCTGGAAGGATCAATTGCTGAGCTGATAGCAGGAAGTATTAGCGTGCAAAAATGAATTTATTCCCTGTGCGTTACCTAGCAAGAAGTGGGTAGTTGGAGAAATACTTTATCATTGCAGAAGGCTAATGACTGATTACTGATGTCATTATCAAAATCAAAGACAGTTTTTTTCCCCTTCGTGTCCTCTGGTGAAGGGAGGCTACAAGGTGCAGCACATCCCTGCTGCCTTTGGGATGGTTATAATATACAGCTCTGTTTTGCCCAGCCACATGTTGCACTGCCATAGTTCTGTGAACTGTTTGCTCTTTATTCAACAGATAAGCACCCGTGACTTTTTTGAAAGTAATATAATAATAACAAAAACCTTTACAAATTAGAACAGTTACTGCTTTCAAAGGGGTGCTTAGACTCCACTCTGAGGCGTGCTGAATGTTAAGTAGTCACTAGGGGGATGCTGGAGTTCTGGATGGAGTTAGGGTTCATCTTGAATGAGTTTTTATTACAGCATTAAATTGCTGCTTCATCAACAGCAATTTTTGAACTTTACCTGAAAGTATTGCATTCCAGGTAATATAAACTTAAATACGCTCTCTTTGGCATCTCTTTTGAAAGAGCTGGGCTTTCTGCATGAGCAGTTTCAGATTAGTTTTAAGCAATAGATCTTTCAGAGATAGTCTCACGTATGGACCGAATTCTGGGAAATGTTTATTCCTTTAACTTATCATTCTTTGTTTTAATGAAAAGCATCTGAAGATCATTGTCATGAGCAGAACTTGAACTAAAATGATAACTGCATCTGGAAAAAGGAAGCTGGTTTTTAACCTCCACTTGTGGCACGTGGACAGTGCTGACCGAGGGATTGCCTTGTCATTACTGAAGGCGGGGGCATGAAAGATCACAGCGTAGTTCTGCAAGAGTAACAATTCCAAAACAAGCAATACAGAGAGAGTTCAGGACAATACCAGTCAGAGATGGATTTGTAGGTGTGTTTTAGTGTTCTCTGGATTGCACAAGTTTTTCACACCTGTTACTCTGTTTTATAGAATGCACTATTACCTTTTAGACAAGAGCTGAATTTTGTCTGCAACATTAAAGTCCATTTACAACCTGTCTACAGTCTCAGCTGCTTTTCATTCTAAAGCGTAAAAAAGAAGGATTACTATTAAAGGACAAACCCAGGAAAAATGATGTGAGATACCTACCAAGAAAATCGAAAGAAAATATGGGTTTGACGTGTTTGGCAGAGAATAACATGAAACTTTCATGGTCTGACAGCTATGGAAATGTGTGAATTTGTGTCTGGTGAAAGCAATGAATACTTACGAATGTGTTCATAAATCACACATATCAGTTACAAACTAAGGAATAATTCTATTGTTCATTTCTCACTCCTGTAATTCAAGAAGAGTGCCTAAGAAGCCTAGAGGAAAACACGGAAGTTGATTCAAATATCTGAGCAAGCCTGTTCCGAGTCTCTATTTGCAGATGTTAGCTCAGGGGGTTGCTTTCCACTAAAAGGTGTGATGTTCTGCTCTCCTTGCTTGAAGGCACCTGTTTATGCTGGGAAGTCTATACCAGAATCTGGCAGTTAGCCATCCCAAACTCCAAAGTGATGCTTCCTCATGTTGTTTTGCCTAAAAAGACAAAGTCATTGTCTGAAATTTACTGAGGATTCTTAGATGGCACTGCCACTGGAAGAGACTAATGGCACTCTCTGCTTTCTAGACAGATATATTCCAGAACAGAGCTTGTACATAAAAATATTTACAGTGCTAAACTTTTGTGAATAAAGTGTTTTCTATGAAAAATAAGTAAGCAAGAAATGTCATTATTTTGGCTAGTACTTATGAGCAATGATGAGACCAGCGGGTTTAGAAATGATAGTACAGCTGACTACAAGGGAAGCAAGTTCATTTCTGCAGCACGCAAAATGCCGATAATCCATTAGACTCCAAACTCTCAGCTACAAGGTAGTTTGAATTGCATGTTTATTCTTTCTCCTACAGATCACAAAAACATGGCGTATATTTGGGCTTTATTTCTTTCTATAGAGTTAGGTTCTTTACTTCAGTATTAAGCCCATGCTGCCTTCAGCTTTCATATCCTTACTCTAGCTTTTCAGCAGTACTACCGAATTGCTTTTCTTGTAGCCTTTCAGTTATAAATTAAAAGTAACCCAAGGGCTTTTGATGTGCATATTAAATGCATGCAGCACTTCTATTGTCCATCACCAAGGCTGTGATTTGTATCTAATGTGAATAAGTAAAACTCGGCCTTAACTTCACATGCATCTACATCCAGTCTTCAGTAAAGTAGAATGAAGTATTACACAAGGAAATGAAGTAAAGGAAAAGAAAGGGAGGTTTGGATTATGACACATGTATGTAAAATATTTATTTGGTCATGATTAAATGCCTCAGAAAATGCTTATGTTTTGTGAAGCCTTGCCTAGGCTATTTTACTAAACTTTGAAGATTTCACTTTCCAATTTACCTGTTGATAGATGCTGTAGTGATTATGTCAAGGGCTTAGAGATTCCTCCAGATCTCCTTCCAACATTCTGCCGATGAGAAGCCCTGAAAGTAAAGGCTTTCTATTTTGAGATTTTACTCTTGTACAAATATTTTATTAATATATTGCTCTCTTTGAAGTCCACAGGAAAAATCCTTATGTGTTCCATGGGAGCTAACTTGAAATTTTTCTTCGGTTTACACACCCTTGAGTAAATTTTTCTTGCAATTTTTTTCAAATACTATAGATATTTTTTAAAACTTATGTCCATGCACAGTGTAGAGTAATGGTTTCTTTGATTCTTTCTGTCACAAGCTAGTGGCATGGTTAATTTTTTACGTCTTCTTAGTGTTCTAGGTTTTTGTCATAGACTAAGAAATTTAGACCATTCAGATAATTTCAGAAGTAGATGTTCTACCATGATTCAAAGGATAACTGGTTCAGAAAAAATCCCCCAAAAATAAGCATTTTCTACTCTTGTTCTGCAAATAACACTATATGTTAGCTTTTCATTTTTAATTTAAATTCTCTATTTCTTCTTCCTTTTCTCAAAACTTTAGAACGAGATGCCCAATGTCTCTTTGTTTCTCTTGGCTTTGTTGATGGGAGGTTTATAGCCAGCATTAATCTGTGAGAAGTTCTACATGGAATATTGCTTTTCTATTTTGGAAATATTTTGTAGCAGTAACTGCAATACCTTTAATGTCACATACTCCCACTAAAAGCTTCAGGGATACAAAGTCTGACAGCCTTTGGGATGGAAACTCTAGTAGCTATGACATAAAGGACCTTCGTTATATCTCTTGTTATTACACAGGGATCAGCAGCTCAGGTTTGCAATGAGCAACAGTAAATCAGTCACTACCGCCTGCACCGAGCATTGTCAGTGGCTTGTTTTCCTCATCCATTTAGTACTGGTTTCCTCGGGCCCTGAATGGACTATAACAACTCAATAGTTAAGACATCTGGTTAAAATTCTGTAGCCTATGGCACCTGCCAAATGAAAGTAATGTAATAGTTCTTTCTGCTCTTTAATTTTTACAAAGATGGGGAAAAAAAGAGTAACAGCATAATGAGCGGAAAAAACTATCAAATATCTGGCAAGAATCTTTTAATAAATGGGAACATAAGAGAAACACAAGAAATATTGTGCTTTTGAGTGAATAACCCTTCACATCTTTGAAACATGACTGTATTCCCAGTTACTAAAGCTAGAACAGATATCTACTCATGTTTTCCCTCTTTCCTGTCTCCATGTCACATCTTCTAATGTATATAAGCCTCTATCATAAAATCTCTCCCAAAAGAGGTTTTTATTTTGTTAAATCAAAGTGAAAATTCAGGTAATATGATGTTATGCAGCTGCCTTAAAGAGACCAGCATCTGCTCTGATGATCTGACCAACAGTAACCTTGTTATGTGCTTGGCTAAGTTTATAGATAAAGCAAATAATTGTCGTGCTTCTCGGGTCCTTCTGGCCTTTGCCATCTGTGATGCCTAAAATGATCACACTGCTAATGATGTCTTTCCCTTGACTGAAATACAGAGGCTTGTTGTTGTTATAGTCTCCTAAGATCATTAAGATCAGTTTGGGGTTGTGATATTTGTTTACAATGTGACAATTTATAGAAAATTTTAAATGGGGATGTACATTGTACCACCATAACAACATTAAAGGACCTAGAAGTTAAATATGAAATTGGGAATAACTTCCCTGGCATTGTTTCTTCATAAGAAGGACCAAACAGGGGTGGTTTTGGTTTTTTTATTTCATGTCCTTTCAAAGTAATGCCATGTATTTTTTCATCTGTGAGAGGTGAGACAATGCTCAGAAGGGTGGGGAAATTTCTGAGGTTTTGTAATTGGTATAATTCTTTAATCTTTGTTTTTTTCCAGTAACTATTTTCTGGCAAATCAGTCCAAGGGATGAGTATTTATTCTTTGATATCGGCATGGCTACAGGTCTAAAGGAATTCTGATTCCATTGGTTTTGCTTATCCTCTATGATCTCCACCCAGTCATCACCATCAGTTTGCATGACTGACATTTACAATCTCATAAGAACAACAAAACCAGACCATTCACGTAGGAGCAAAGGATGCAAGCCTGAAAGTGGAGAGAGACATTTTCTAAGGGCATGTAGTGATAGGCTGAAGGGGTATGGCTCCCAGCTGAAAGAGGCAGGTGTTGATTAGATACTGGGAGAAAATTCCAAGGGTTGTGAGACACTAGAATAGATTGCCCAAAGAAACTGTGGGTGCTGCATCCCCGGAGGGGTTCAAGGCCAGTCTGGATGGGGTTTTGAGCACCCTGGCCTAGTGAAAGGTCTCTGCTCACAGCAGGGGATTGGAACTGGACGATCTTTAAGGTCCCTTCCAACCCAAACTCTTCTGCGTGTTTCTGAAAGATTTTTTTTCCCCTGGGTATCATCTTTTCATTTCTTGGGTGTCTGGTTCTTCGCTGGACTTCTCTGCAACACACAAATATGATAGTCCTGGTAATGACCTGAATTTGTCCACTTGGATTGTGGGGGGTCTAGACTGCTGAGCAACTCACTATTTGGTTCTTTTTGCTCTCAGTCTTTTGCTTTATGGATCACACCAATTAAAAACTAAGAGGAAGAGGTATTAATGTGAGAGTTGAAATATTTTTTGCTCCACTTTTCCTCTCAAATAATGTCCTCATTCCACCCTAGGTTTGCCACTGTTGATGGGGGGAAAAAAAATGACCATAGAAGAAAGATGTCACATTTTCTTCTCTTCCCTTCAAATACTATGCATCAAATTTAAGTTGAAAGTAGGTTTGCTCTACATTCCTTTTATTTAAGCATTTCAGTACAGATTATGTCAAAAATATATCACAGAAGAAACAGAAAGCTTCCCATGTACTGAGTATTTTTCTCTTGTGTTATAAAATGTCTCACTTTCTTTAAGAAAAGAATTTGGCATGCAGACGGGATTTTGAAAAATGTCCTTTCCTGACTAATATATTCTGTACATATAATTTTATTGCATTTAAAATTGCATAACTTGATTTTAGACAAAATCTACCCTGACTTCATCAAGCATACTTTACTTCAGTATACCCAGCAAGTAAAAAAACCCATTCCTGCATAATATGTTTTTTGGTAGCTTCCTCTGGTGGAGAATCTGCTATGGTACCAGAAAAGAATTTTAAAGTGCCCTTAATTTTACTTGCTTTCTGCAACACCTTTGAAAAACTCATGACACGTATTTCAACAGCCAAAATGTTTTCTCTTTGTCTAGAGTGTGCTCTGCTTTGCAGATGACAGCTGAGCTTGTCTAATCAAACTAAAACTGGTGCATTTACTGAACAAGGCTGAGCACTTGTTTATGATATGAACCAAAGACCAACTCTGGATGTATGTTATGGAATACCAAATAGATAAAGATGCTTCCTGACACTGAGATGAACTGCAGTTTTGCCTAAGGAAGCAGCACATGAACTGCCTTGTTGCTTTAAAAAGCAGCCACACAAACGTGGAAAACAAGCAGTTGAAGTCTAAATGTTTTACCACAATTTGAGTTTGAAACTTGTGCTAGATGAGTTTGTGTCTGTATCTCTGAGAAACTGCTAAAAAAGGTTCTGGATAACAGTTTACTTTTCATCGATGATTTCATACAACTCCTAGGTTATCTCTCTTCCCATCATTCCTGTCACTGTTTTTGACAGGGACAAATGGCTGAGGAGATGCATGCAATGCAGTTGTCAGCTCCAACAAGATGCTGCAGAAAGGTGTATGGGAATAGCTGTCAGCAACAACAACAGTCAAAAAAAAGAGTTTATTTCTGTTGGCCACCTGTGTCATCTATGAATAAAACATGTTTTGCTCCGATCCATCAGATTTTCCTTCAACTGTCTTAATGTTGCAGTAAAGACACGTTTAGTAGGGGTATTTTTCGCTTGTTTGCGGTTTTTTTCCCCCACCTAAAGTATTTAAAATTTAGTACATGGATGCTGAAAACAATTCCTGGATTTGATGTTATTTAGAATATAAGGTTCATACAATTTCCCCAAGTATTTTCCATTTTTCTTCCTTCTCAGAATTCATTTTCTATTTACATTTTTGAATTTAGCTTGTTAGTTTCTTAGCAAAGTTTACAAATAACTCTGAAACCGTGTGAAAGTTAGCATTTATTTCCTTTACTTGAGAGAATCAACTGATGGAAAATTTCGGAAGTTTTGTGATGTCCAGAGCAGACAAACTGCTAATTTGCTTGGGTTTTGTGTACCTGTTTTGGAGTTGGATTGGTTTTGGTTTTTATTTTAGTCATGAATGGAAAAGGCAGCCACACTAATTAAATTTTTCCATAATTCATATCTATGCACTTAATTATCTAGAGCTTCCTGATTTAAAAAGCTGCCTGCTCTTGACTTCTACCCTCCATGTGTTTTTTCTATCATGATTTTTCCACTCTATACTGTAAATTGCCACTGAACTGTTTTCCATCATGCCTTTAAAACAAGAATACACCTGCTGCAGACAAAATATCTTTGCTTTGATTTCAGTGATGTGTTTTGTTCTGCTCTCTAAATGGCCATTCTTGAGGTTTGTCTACTGATTAATGTAAAATGAAAGGCTTCCATGTGCTGTTAAGAAAAAAAAAAAACAGGGATAGAAATAATAGATGAGTTTCCTGCCTTTCCACAGATGGTACATGCTTTCTTATTGGCAGTATCATGGCAGAAGGCCATCAAGAATAAAAGAAATACGACAGACATGAATTCCTTGCCTTTCTACAGGAAATGCTTTGTCCCTAACTTGCACATACCATGACTGTCATAAAAGTATATTGGTTTACACTGCTCTGGTGCTTCTAAAACACATTTTAATGGGGATTGCATGCTACAGACACTCTCCAAAGTCAGAACGATGTTGAGCATCTGTTCCCTATCAAATCCATTGCAGCTTTAACCAAGACCTGTGCAGGTGTGTCTATTATCTTTTCCTTAGGAGATGCTTCCTTGAGGAATGCAGAGTTACTAATTGCGTTCCTCACTTTCTCAATGCTGCCTACTCTTGACGCCTTCTTTTCCCCCGCTCGCTGTTGTGTTCCCCAGCCCTCGCCGTGCCGGGGGGAGCGCGGTGCTGGCGGGCGCGGCGGCGGGAGGCAGGGGGAGCCCGGGAGCAGCGGCGGCGGCCCGGCCC